>PVIH01013383.1:0-58674 GCA_004025045.1 Sigmodon hispidus
GATTCTGCAGCCAGCGCTGGGTCCCGGAAGTGGAACCAGCAACAATGGGAGCTGAACTCTCCCTCCCAGGCTGGGATAAAGGCACTGAGGCCTCTAGCCCCCTCCTGACCTCTGGGCGGGGTCCGAATCCGCCCCTCGGAGACCCCAGCAGTTGCTTTTCTCAGTTCGAGGTTGTGGCGGGTTTTCCCTCAGCAGGAGCCATGGAAGTGGTCAGGGACAGCGTCCACCTGCCCCTGCCCCAGAGAGCGCTGGGATTCTGCCGGGAAATTTTTATTTCTTATTTGAAGGCTTCAATAATGTTCATAAAATTGTTTTTCGTGTTATTTCCTTCTTTTTCCTCTTCATTGCTCTGTTCAGGTCTTGTAGTTGTATAATCACCAGTTTCTTCTGGAGTTTCCTTGTTGTTCTTCATATTATTATATGTATTTTGCATTGGTGTCTGTCCATGGCTTCAGTGGTTCAGGAATAGGCCTTTCCTAATTAGTTTTGGCAAGAGGGCTTTTGTGTCTTCTGTCTCCTTGAGCAAAGCGTCTGCTTGATCTCTTACTCTGGTCTGGACACAGTCTGTATTTCATAGTCCTCAGTCCTTCTCTGCTGATACAGTTGGAGGCAGGGCTGGCAGTGCAAGGTCCCCTCTTTTAGGTGTGGCTAGAGTAGTGTCTCACAGCAAAACTTTAGTCCTGTCTGGTAAGAAGATTATGGGATCAGAGGTTACAGATTGACCCTGGTCTCCGAAAGCCACTGCCTGGATGGGGGCTCAGGCACCAGTACCTCCTCAAATCTGGACAGGGTCCGAATTTCAAAGTCCTCAGTCCTTCTCTCTCATAAGTAATTTTTAACAGAGAATATTTTGTATTAAATATTATCACAAAAATAAAGTAAATATCACCTAGTAAGCATTGAGAATCTTGCAAGGTATTACCATCTTAAACCATTTTTCATTAACACACTATGTATTGTATCAAATTCTTGAGGAAGAAGAAAACAACATCACATTAAAATTGCTTTAATTTTCACATAAATCACAATATAACACTGCAAGAAAACGTAGCTATTTTACTGCTACAATTAGCACTCTCTACTTTATGTATTTAACTCCTGAGTATACCCTAAGACGTATTATTTATTTTAAAAGGTTATTCTAGGCCAGTTACATTAAAATGAGCTTTAAACATTTTCTGCATTTTATTCTTAGGTTTTATGCCATAACCTTAAGAAATGTGACTTTCACAAAGCAATGACATTACTTTCCTTCAAGGACTATTAGCAAGATATATCTTGTTAATTAATCAAAAAAGTAGCTCTTTTTCTAGTGCATAACTAAAGCAATGCATTATTCTCTTAGCATTCAGTTGAATCTACATGATTATCTTGACTGCTTGATTGCTTCATGTCTGTAATATTTGTCTAACTTAATTGTACAATTACTTTTCCTTAGCATTTAATTAAAGTGATTTTGCAGAACAAGATTTTGAAACATTATAAACTTTAATATTTTAACTTTATCTTTATTCATTCAAACACTTACTTCCCTGTAGTTTTCACATTGATAATAAGGTTTTAGTCCATAGCCTGAATGATACCTATTCATACATTTACTGGCCTATAGGTTTCTTACTTTTTCTTCTGGTAATGACATGATTATATACATTTAGACTCAAATTGAACTTGATTTGGCTTATGGTACATTTTTCTGGTAACAGGGTACTCATGTATGTATTCTGTTATCACTTTGAGTAACTCTTTTGTGTCATAAAATAGTGCATTTTTTACTCACCAAATTAATTTGTGGCTTAAAGACAGTCTTTGGTTGGAAAAAGTCACAATTTTCTTGAGCTCTCTTCCCTAGGCCCAGAAAAGACAGAAACATGCTCAGAGCCAGTAGGACCCAGTGGGAGAAAAAAAAGTCACATGACATTCTAGGCCAGAAGGAAATATGAGCCAGGCACAAAGGCTTGATTATAATGAGCAAATATATGGTGGGGTGTAGAGAGAAGGTCAGAATGGTTCATGTCTTGGGGACAGAGCTACATGTGAAGAGTTGAAGACTGTAAAGTGTGGGCTGAGGTGGTCAACCGGCTTGTCACCTGGGGCCAAGGTGTTGTCACTGCCTGAATTGAGGCCAAGGGATATGTTTGTGCCCAGCTGAGGCAGTAGTCTGTGTTGATATCTATGACTCATGTTACCACCAAAGGCTGTGAAGATAGTGCTGCACAGATATGGAACCACCCCCCATTGGCTACATTTCTAGAGAGAACTGGTCCTATGCCTCACCTGCTCCAGGATTCAAGAACTGTTCCTGAACCTCATTTGGGAACCATGACAGAACTGACCTTCTTTGTGGGATACTAGCAAGATGGCCTTGAGGGTATGAGAGTGGAAGAGCTTGTCCTCCCCCTATCTGCCATGGGTGGCATGGGTGAAAGAAAGATGCCCTCTTCCTTTGTCCTTTTTCCATCTGTGGTGGATGGAAGAGCTAACCCTGCCTTTCACTGGCTGAAGCATTTGAGAGAACAGACCGAGCACCACACCTAGGCACCACAGCAGAGCTGACTCTGATGTCAGAGGGCATTCCTGGGCCCATAGTGAGGGTATGATCATGGGAGAGCTGTTGCTGCTGCTCATCTGTCATGCAGTAGTTTAGATGGAGGACAGATGTCTTCCCCTTACTCATCACCCCTTGCTGCCTGTGTCAGATGGGAAAGCTGGCCTATGGGTCATGGTAGTAGAAGAGCTGGCCTTGTATCATTCAGGACACCAGTCACCGCAGTTCACCTGGGTGATAAACTAGAGCCCATGCTAATTGTGGAAACATGAGTAATCCTGCCCTGAGGTCCAGACAGTACGAGAGCTGGTCTACATTACTCATCTTAAAAGTGGTGTCAAGGCAGAGTGAAAAATGTCCTCCATCTTGTTGCTTACCACCTGCAGTGGACAAGAGAGCTAATCCTGCCCCTCAGTGGCTGCAGAACTAAGGCATGTAGGCCCTGTACCTTGCTTATTCAACACAGTTTCCATAACTTTGTTGACTGGGGTGCAGGTGAGTCAGCCTGAAGGATTTGAGCATGGGTGATCTGGTCCTATCCCTCATCTTACATAAGGTGTTGTGGACAAGAGAGAGAAGATTCTGTCCTTGTGTTCTATGAGGCCTGTGACAGGTGGAAGAGATATGCTTGAGGACAGGAGGTAAAGAGCTGGCCCTGCCTCTCATCAGCTGCAGGAATGAGCAAAGAGATCCCTACACTTCACCTGGACAACACAGTAGAACTGCCCTCGGTAATGTATGTGTAGGAATGCTGGTCCTGAGAACATGAAAACGAAAAAAATGGCCTCATGCCTTGCTGCTTACTCTATAGGGTCACCCAGCCAGAGAGAGGCTAGAGAGCTTCCCCTAATATGGATGAGGGAGAGCTGGCAGACTGACAAACCCAGCAAGCATCCAGAGCCAGAACCAGGGCTATGGACAACCCTATCCCATTATCTACCTTATCAATGATGTAGAACACGTAAACAGTCTGGTCCTGCAGATGCAAAGTTGCAAGATCTCCATGACAACAATAGGCTAAGTAAGAGTAGTCCCAGTCAGAGCTCAGTATCTGTGGTGTAGAAAACAGAGGCCATGAATCAGATTAATGACTCATTGTAATCAACACCTGTGAGTAGTGATAAATGTACTTAAAGGTATACAATGTGACTCACTGTGTCATAATATAGCTTCTATATTGAACAAATTCTATTCAAAATTATTAATTAAAACCCATATTAGGGAAATGATGAAACATCAGAGAGACAGAGATCCATGCCATAACACTTCTCACCTAGGCTACTAATCAGGTCAAAAAGAATAAGTCCTGTTTCTATGATTCCTCAGACTCAATACATCTGAGCCATCAGCTGAAAGGTAAAGCAACAGAAGAACTCCTCCTACCTCTTACTCCACCTAGATATTTCACTTTCTGATTCAACTTTCTTAGTACTAAGTTTAAAATTGTGTGTGTGTGCCACCAAAGCTGGGCCTGGCTCTGTTTGGCCTTGAATGAAGAGAAAACTCAGAGGATCTCTGAATCAGGGTTCTGGAATTAAGGGCCACCAGTCCCTGACCTTAATGGCTTGGCACTGTGTGTAGCTCTGCTCTCTGATATTCCAGGAAGTTTTTGCTAAATATTCAATATATCCTAACATCACTTCCATGATGAGATTTTTCTTTTTTCTCTTCTCTTTTCTTTTACATTTTATTTTGTTTAATCCATGGAGGTAGAGTAAAAATGGAAAAGGACAGAGAAATAAATGTGTTTAAGATGCATGATGTGAAAACCACAGAGAGTCAATACAAAGTTAAATTCAAAAGAAAGAACCACACTTTAATATTTTGAGAAGGAGGAGTGATGCTTGCTAACTGAGTCAAAAGATCTATTTATGGATTTTCTTCTTTGCAGGCCATCCAACATAAAACAAAAAAAAATGCAGTTTTCTGGATTTTTTATTATTATTTCACATTTAAACAAATTCATCAGAATCATTTTAGTTTTTTAATGTATTTATAAGTTTTGTGACTGTGAATATCTTGACTCCATAAATTTTAATGAAATTTTATTCCTTAACCATACTCCTGTATAGTCATAAAAATCTGCCCTAGATATATATCATACATTTAACAGCTTAAAAAGAATAAATGTGTCTTTCCACAGCTTAGTTGTCAGAAGAGTAAGAATTACATTAATATATAATTAATAAGATGACTCCTCATTAATATATAATTAATAAATCATCTACTTTATACTTATACTTTTGGATGCTTTAAATATTGCTAATTATTTATTTTCTTTATTCATGGTCATGTGTGGCCTCACGTATATCTATGTGTACCCCACATATGAAGATGCTTGAGGGGAAGCAGAAGAAGTCTATGATTTCCTAAATATGTAGGTTGTTGGCTTCCTAACTTGAGTCCTCTCTTTGTGTTCATACTCTAACTCTTGAATTTTATAACAAGTTCTTATTACCTGAAATTTATAGACATTGGATAGCATAACCCTTTGACACTGCTAATGGTTGAACCATCATATACTTTTTTATCAACCTTAGCAGGTATTTAAAGAAACTGGTCCTGCAATAGAACATGGGAACAAATTAAAGTGGTAGACAATTCCAGTTCTCAAAACATGACTCTCTTAAGTGAACAACCAAGAAAATCTATTACTATCTGGTAAATTGGATTATATTGCTGTACTTTAGACAAATTTAACTAAAATTAATATTTTATTGTTTAGTTTCTTTAAATGTTCAAATTTTTATTTTTATATATAATACATAATGAACATTCAAGCATTTCCATATTTTGACAAATATAAACACATATATATTTTATTAAATATTTAATATTTCACCACACAGAAATCTCATTGTGGAAAATTATAAAAATATTACTTAAAAAGTAAACCTACAAAGATTAATAAGAATTATTAGATAGGTCAGAAGCCATGATAAACAAGCTCATTGAGTTTTACCACTTTAAAAAGAACTAATATTAATTCACCTTAAAATTATTCTTAAGCCTCAAAACAGAAGTAATTAATTCTTTCATATGTATTTACATCATTAGGTGGCTTCTGTTGCTTACTGAATCATGTCAATTCTTATTGCAGATGAAATTTGAAAAATAGAATTAACCCCTTAAATTTATCTTTGATCTCAAGTTCTACATTATGTTTCAGATGCCACCATACTGGCAACATGCAGTTACACAAGATACAAGATTGTAATAAATTCAAAAAGTTAGAAAAAAAAAACTTTGATAGTTACATTCTATTTCTTTGCCATTCAGATACTAGAATAGAATGATTCAATAATGCTTGATTATGGAAGAATTACTAAGGATGAAATGCCAGATTTAAATAATATACTGTTGTGTGCCTTGATAGTGTGCTAAAAGTCCTTAAGAAAAAATGGTTCCATAAATACCTCAGTAGTGTTGAAATCCCATAGATTCAATGTGTATCTAGGTTTCCTGATATACATTGATGTTCAATCTGTCTTTCAGGTATGATCAAGTTATAAATATTGATTGCTATGAATATTAAATATAGTGTTAGGTACAAATAAGAGATTTGAGAAGAAAGTAGGGACAGACACATGGCCTCTTTTACATTTTTCACCTGTTTACTTTCATTCAGCCAGGCAAAGGTGTATATTATCTGGAAATATACTTTAGTCCAGTGGCTAAGTTTATGCTAAAAATTGCAACAAACTGTTCAAAAACAAACTTAGACAGACTGTCATAATTAATTGACACTTCTATTCCAGTTAATTTACAAAACAAAAATGGTCCCAGTGTGACCATTATTTCCAATCCCCTCTACATACTCTGCCATTATTTATTTTTACCAATAAAAGAGAATTTACACCTTCTCATCAAATTTGGATTAACAAAAATAATTTTGAAAATATGTCTTTTACAATACCATCCAATTACTTGCTAGTATCACCAGTGTTTCTTCATCTAAACTAGAAATTCAACAGGTTGGTACATTTCATTGCTTGATAATTAAATGTGGCTATAGAATTTAAAGAAAAATTATGGACACGATCTTTAAATCATGACTGATAACATGGATCATATGAAAATGAATCACTAATATTAAAAGACATTTATGAAAAATGCAATTGATAAAATTATTCTTTTAATAAAAATATGTAAGGCAATAAAAAATACTGACTCTTCTTCAAAACCTATATAAATATATATGTGTGTATATATATATAATTTTCCCCAAATTTGTCTACATATTAATTAGCAAAACTTCTTAACATAAATATATATATAAATACAAGTATAAGAGAAGAAAAATTTTAATATTTTTTTTATTTTTATTTATTTCAAAGAAGTCACACTTTCTATCCTTGTATATCCTTATTCAAGGTCCCTTCCCCTTCCTGCCACATCAGGTCATACTTTCTTCTCCACAACTCCCCATCCCCTTCCTGGGCAGGGAGCTGAGAGTCCCATGATCCCAAGACCCAATGTTGCTTAGTTCAGTCTCCACTCCTGGCAGATCCAGCTACCCCCCAGCCAAGAGTGAGTCAAGTGTTCCTCTAAGGGGAGTGGGATCCAAGGAGTCAGTCTAGGGTGTTTCTGATCCCAAGTTGTACAGTATTTGTGGTTTGTAGCTTGGCATTCTTTGCTTTTATCTTCTTTGTTTGTTTGTTTAGAGATCACTAATGAGTGAGTACATCGCCTGCTTATCTTTCTGAGTTTGTGATACTTCACTCAGGAATATTCTCCAAGTTCATCCATTTGCCTGACACTTTTAGGATATCATTTTTTCTTACTGTTGAGTAGTACTCCATTGTGTAGATGTACCATAGTTTGTTAATCCATTCTTCAGTTGAGGGACATCTAGGTTGTTTCCATGTTCTTGCTATTACAAATAATGCTGCTATGAATATAATTGAGCTAATATCTTTGGAGTATGACTGTGCATCTTTAGGGTATACACTCAGAAGTGGTATTGCTGGGTCCTTGGGGGGATTGATTCTCAGTTTTCTGAGAAACCAACATACTACATTCAAAGATGGCTGAACAAGCTTACACTCCCACCAACAATGCAGGAGTGTTCCCCTTGATCCGCATCCTCACCAGCATAGGCTGTCCTCTGTGTCTTTTATCTTAGCAAATCTAACAGGTGTCAGGTGGTATCTCAAAGTTGCTTTGATTTGCATTTCTCTGATGGCTAAAGATGATGAGCACTTTTTCAGGTGCCTTTCAGTCATTTATAATTCTTCTGCTGAGAATTCCCTTTTTAGATCTGAACCCCATTTTTTGTTTGGGTTATTCAAGGTTCTTGGCTCTAGATTCTAGAGTTTTTTATATATGTTAGAGATCAGTCGTCTATTACTTGTAGGGTGGGTGAAATCTTTTCCCATTCTGTAGGCTGTCATTTTGTCCTATTGACAGTGTCCTTGGCTTTACAAAAGCTTCTTAGCTTCAGGAGATCCCCCTTATTGATTGTTGGTCTTAGTATCTGTGCAACTGGTGTTATAATTAGGAAGTGGTCGCCTGTGCCAATTCGTAGAAGAATATTTCCCACTTTCTTATCTATCAAGTTTAAACTGGGTTTATGATGAGTTCTCTGATCCACTTGGACTTGAGTTTTGTGCAGGGTGACAGGCTCGGATCTATTTGCATTTTTCTATACATTTCCACCCAGCAATGCCAACAACATTTGTTATATATACTATCTTTTTTCCTTTGAATATTTTGGGCCTCTTTGTCAAAGAGAAGGTGTTCATACGTTTTTGGGTTAATGTCTGGATCCTCAATTCTATTCCATTGGTCCACAAGTCTGTTTTTATGCCAGTGCCAGGCTGTT
This sequence comes from Sigmodon hispidus, assembly GCA_004025045.1. Classification (NCBI taxonomy): domain Eukaryota; kingdom Metazoa; phylum Chordata; class Mammalia; order Rodentia; family Cricetidae; genus Sigmodon; species Sigmodon hispidus. The sequence continues at coordinate 8,370 of PVIH01013383.1, forward strand.
TTTATTACTGTAGCTCTATAGTATAGCTTGAAGTCAGGGATGGTGATACCTCCTGAGGTTCTTTTGTTGAGTAAAATTGTTTTGGCAATCCTAGCTTTCCTGTTATTCCAAATGAAATTGAGTATTGCTCTTTCAAGTTCCAAAAAATATTGGGTTGGGATTTTGATGGGCAGTGCATTGAATCTGTAGATTGCCTTTGATAGAATTGTCATTTTTACTATGTTGATCCTACCAATCCAGGAACATGGGAGAGCTTTCCATTTTCTGATATCCTCTTCCATTTCTTTTTTCAGTGATTTGAAATTTTTGTCAAATAGGTCTGTTACTTCTTTGGTTATAGTTACTCCAAGGTATTTACACTATTTTCAGCTATTATGAAGGGTAATGTTTTCCGTATTTCTTTTTCAGCTCTTCTATCTTAAGTGTATAGTAGGGCTACTGATTTCTTTGAGTTAATATTCTATCCTGCTACATTGCTGAAGATATTTATCAGCTGTAGCAGTTCCTTGGAAGAATTTTGTGGGTCACCTATGTATACAATCATATCATCTGCAAATAGAGATAGCTTCACTTCTTTTCCAATTTATATCCCCTTAGTCTCTTTTCGTTACCTTATTGCTTTAGCTAAAACTTCGAGAACTATATTGAATAGATAAGGGGAGAGAGGACATCCTTGTCTAGTTCCTGATTTTAGTGGTATTGCTTTGAGTTTTTCTCCATTAAGTTTGATACTGGCTGTCAGCTTCTTATAAATCGCCTTTATTATATTTAGGTATTCTCCCTGTATTCCTGATCTCTCCAGGGCTTTAATCATAAAGGAGTGTTGGATTTTGTCAAAGGCCTTTTCAACATCTTAGGATATGATCATATAATTTTGTTCTTTTAGTTTGTTTATATGATGGATAACATTTACAGTTTTTCATAGGTTAAACCAGCCCTGCATTTCTGGGATGAAGCCTACTTGGTCATGGTGGATGATATTTTTTTACATTGTTGTATACAGTTTGCCAAAATTTTCTTGAGAATTTTCATATCAATATTCATGAGGAAAATTGGTCTGTAATTCTGCTTCTTTGTTGTGTCTTTGAGTGGCTTGGGCATTAGGGTAATTGTGGCCTCATAAAAGGAATATGGCAATATTCCTTCAGTTTCTATTGTGTGAAATAGTTTGAGGAGTAATGGTAGTAATTGTTCTTTGAATGTCTGGTAGAATTCGGCACTGAAACCATCTGGACCAGGGCTTTTATTTGGGTGGAGGCTTTTAATGACAGCTTCAATTTCCTTAAGGGTTATAGGCCTGTTTAGGTAATTAATCTGATCTTCATTTAATTTTGGTAGATGTTTCCTGTCCAGAAAGCTGTCCATTTCTTCTAGGTTTCAATTTTTGTGGAATACAGAATTTCAAAATATGATCTGATAATTCTCTGGATTTCCTGGGGGTCTGTTGTTATATTGCCCTTTTCATTTCTGATTTCGTTGATTTGAACACACTTTCTCTCAGTTTTTTGATTAGTTTGGCTAAGGGTCTTATCTATCTTGTTAACTTTCTGAAAGAACCAACTCTAAGATTCATTGATTCTTTGGATTGTTCTTTTTGTTTCAATCATATTGATTTCAGCTCTAAGTTTGATTACTTCTTGCCATCTACTCCTTCTAGGTGAGTTTGCTTCTAATTGTTCTAAGGCTTTCAGCTGAGCTGTTAGGTCTCTAGTGTGAGATTTCTCTAGGTTTTTCACATAGGCATCTAGCTCTATGAATTTTCCTCTTAACACTGCTTTCATTGTGTCCCACAAGTTTGGATACATTGTGGATTCATTTTCATTATAGTCTAGTAAGACTTTGATTTCTTTCTTAATTTCTTCCTTGACCCAGAGATGGTTCAGTTAAGTGATGTTTAGCTTCCATGAGTTGGTAGGCTTTTTTTGATTTTTGATGTTGTTGAACTCAACTTTAGGCCCTGGTGGTCCGATATGTTACAAGGGATTATTTCCATTTTATTTGTTTCTGTTGATATTTGCTTTATGACCAATTATGTGGTGAATTTTGGAGAAAGTTCCATGAGGAGCTGAGAAATATGTATATTCCTTTGCCTTTGGGTGGAAGCTTCTGTAGATATCAATTAAATCTATTTGCATCATAACCTCTTTTAGACTCCTTATTTCTCTGTTGAGTCTGTGTCTGGTTGACCTATCCAGGGATGAAAGTGGGTTATTGAAGTCTCCCACTATTAGGATGTAATAACTGATGTGGGATTCCAGCTTTAGCAATGTTTCTTTTACATAAGTAGGTGCCCTTATATTAGGGGCATAAATATTCAGGAATTAAATCTCCTCTTGACCAATTTTTCCTGTGATGAATAAGTAGTGTCCATCTTGTTCCTTTTTAAATGCTTTTAGCTTAAAGTCTACTCTGTTAGAATTAGGATTACAACTGCCCCCCATTGTTTCTTATGACCATTTGACTGGAAAATCTTTCCCAGCCCTTTATTTTAAGCCTGTGTCTGTCACTGCTGTTGTGGTGTGTTTCTTTTAGGCTACAGAAAGATGGCTTCTGTTGTTGTTTCCATCTTGTTAGTATGTGACGTTTTATAGGAGAGTGGAGTCCATTTATATTAGGGGAAATTATTGACCATTGATTTGATATTTCATGCCATTTTTGTTGGTAACTTGTTTGTATTTCCTTTCTCTGGAGTATTCTTCTGTGGAATTATTGATTGTTTGTGGTTTCATTGGTATATATGGGGTCCTTGGTTGGAGTTTTCCCTCTAATACTCTCTGTAGTGCTGGATTGATAGATATTCTTTCAGTCTGACTTTGTCATGAAATATCTTGTTTACTCCATCTATGGTGACTAATAATTTTGCAGTGTATAGTATTCTAGTTTGACAGCCATGCTCTTTTAGTGTCTGTATAATTTCTGACCAAGCCCTTCTAGCTTTCATTGTTTCCATTGAATAGTCAGGTGTTATTCTGATGAGTCTGCCTTTATATGTAAGTTGGCCCTTTTCTTTTGCAGCTCTTAATTTTTTTTTCTTCATTCTGTATGTTTTGTGGCATGATTATAATGTGGCACGCTGACTTTTTTTGAGCGGTCATATCTATTTGATGTTCTGTAAGCTTCTTGTATCTTTATAGGCATTTCCTTCTTCAGGTTAGGAAAGTTTTCTTCTATGATTTTATTGAAAACATTAACTGTGCCTTTGAGCTGGTATTCTTCTCCTTTCTCTATTTCTATTATTCTCAAGTTATGTCTTTTCATGGTGTCCCAGATTTCCTGAACATTTTGAGTTATGGCTTTTTTGGTTTTAGAATTTTCTTTGACTGATATATCTACTTGAGCTACTGAGTCTTCCACTTCAGAGATTCTATCTTCCATCTCTTGAACTCTGTTATGCTTGTATCTGTGGTTCCAGCTTTTTTCTTCAGGTTTTCTATTTCCATCTTTGCCTCATTTTGTGCCTTTTTTTATTGCTTCTATTTCAGTTTTTAGTTCCTGTCATGTTTCTTTCATTTTTTGGCTTACTTTTTCTTGGTTTTCTTTCATATATTTGTTCATCTCTTCCAATATTTTGTTTGTATTTTCTTCTATTTCTTTGAGGGAATTTTTCATATCTTCTTTGAGAGCTTTGATGATCATCATAAAGGAATTTTTGTTGTTGCTTTCTTCTGTTTCCTCTTCATTGCTCAGTTCAGATCTTGTGGTTGTAGTTTTGCTTCTTTCTTCCAGAGTTACCTTGTTGTTCTTTAAATTATTTTGTAAATTTTTGCACTGACTTCTGCCCATGGTTTCAGTAGTTCATGATTAGGTGGCTACTGGTCAGTTGTGGTACTCAGGCTTATTGTCTCCTGCCACCTCTGAACAAAAGGTCTTCTCAATCTCTACCTCTGCTCTTGGCAGTGGACTGAATTTCAAGTCTTCAATCCTTCTCTGTTTGAGCAGTTGGAGTCAGGTAGCCATGCTAATTCCCTCAGCAGCATCTGGGTGGACCATGGCAGTCAGAGTTTATGTCTGTCTGCTACAGAGTGTGTGGGGACATGCTCTACAGTCACCTCTGTTCCCAGAACCCGAACTGGAACCCGACCCAAATTTTAATATTTTGATGCTCATTTCTAACAGTATTCTTATTTTATACTTCTAGATACAAATGGTTTGGTTTTGTTGTATATTTTATCCATTTGCTGATTTAAATAATTCTTCTTAAAGCAAATATCAAATGCTATTTTTAATAACTGTTCTTAATTTTTCTTTTGAGACAGGGTATCACTATGTAGCTGTCTTAGAACTCACTATGCAAGTGTTGATGGTCTTGAACTCACAGATTCACCTTCTGTTTTCTGCCAGTTATGAGACTAAAGACATACACTATCATGTCTGGCAGTTAATTGATTTTTTTTTATTTTTATAGAATAAAGTCTCCTTTTTTATCCATGTATTCCCTTGTTTCAACATCCTTTGCCTTCCCAATCCCTCCTGGTCAGTCTTCAGCCTCCCTCCTCCCTAACCTCCATACCCTCTCCAGAACAGGCAAGAGGTACCAAGGTGAATTAGCTCAGCATCCATTCCAGGCAAGTCTAATTTCCTCATCCTAATATGAAGACTGAGTTAGTTGTTTTTCTGGAGGGAATGGACTACAAGATGCCAGTTCATGCACAGAAACACTCTGAACCCTCCCTTTGAGGCTCCATAGTGGACAGTTGCCTATATTTGGAGGGCTTAGATCCTTTTCCAGATGGTTCCCACGTGGCTGTTCTTGATTCAGTAAACTTCCCAGAGCTCCAGCCAGCCATCACTGTGAGAATTTTTCTCATAGTCCCTATCCCCTTGCTAACATAAAGTCTCCTCCCCTGCTATGAACATAGTTGAGCTGATACTTTTGGGGTGAAAATGTGCATGTTTAGAGTATTATACACAGTAGAGGTATTGCTAGATCCTTGGGGATAGAAATTGTAAGTTTTCTGAAAAATTGCCATACTGCTTTCCAGAGTGGCTGAACAAGTTTACACTCCCACAAATAATGAAGGCGTATTCTCCTTGCTCTGCATTCTCTCCAGTGTAGACTGTCCTCTGTGTTTTTATTCTTAGCCATTCTGACAGGTGTAAGGTGGTATCTCAAAAATGTTTTGATTTACATTTCTCTGATGTCTAAAGATATTGAGCAATTTTTTAAGTGCCTTTGAGCCATTTGTGATTTTTCTGCTAAGAATTCCTTTTTTAGTCTGAACCCCATTTTTCATTTGTTTCTTTGGGTTTTGGGCTCTAGATTCTTGAGATCTCTATATATTTTAGAAATCTGTCCTCTGCCACTTGTAGGGTTGGTGAAAATCTTTTCCCATTCTGTAGGCTGTCATTTTGTCTTATTGACTTTGTCCTTGGCTTTACAGAAGCTTCTCAGTTTCAGGAGGTCCCCCTTATTGATTGTTGTTCTTAGTGTTTGTGCTTCAGCTGAAACCTTTAGAACAATTAGAAGCCAAGTAAGCTAAAAGGAGTAGACAGCAGGAAATATTTGAACTTAGGCCTGAAATAAGTACAATAGAATCAAAGAGAACAATACAAAGAATCAATGAATCAAAAAAGTTGCTTCTTTGAGAAAGTCAACAAGATAAACAAACCCTTATGCAAACTAACCACAAGGTAGAGAGAGAGCATGCAAATTAACAGAATCAAAAATGAAAACAGAGACATAACAATAGACACTCAGGAAATCCAGAGAATTATCAGATCATACTTTGAAAATCTATACTCTACTGAAATGGGAAACCTAAAACAAATGGACAGCTTTTTGGACAGGTACCAGTTACCAAAATTAAATCAAGATCAGATAAATAACTTAAACAGACCTATAACCACAAAGGAAATTGAAAGTTATTAAAAGTCTTCCAAATAAAAGAACAACAAAAAAAAGGAAACAAGGACCAGATGATTTTACTACAGAATTCTTACAGACATTCATAGAAGAACTAATACCAATACTTAACAAAGTATTTCATACAATAGAAACTGAAGAAACACTGAAAAACTCTTTTCATGAGGCCCAAATCACCCTTATACATAAACCACTCAAGTATGTATCTAAAAACGCAAATTGCAGACCCATCTCTCTCATGACCATTGATGCAAAATACCCAACAAAATTTCTGCATACCAATGCAACAACATATTAAAAATGTCATTCACCATGATTAAGTAGGCATCGTCTCAGAAATGCAGGGATGGTTCAACATTAAAAAAATGTAAATGTCATCCATCATATAAAAATATGGAAGAAAAAAACAACATGATTATATCAATAGATGCTGAAAAAGCCTTTGACAAATGTCATGTGCAACCTCGCCAGCAAGGAAAGCACAACACTCAGAATCTTCTTTCAGCAGTTTATTAGGGACGTTTACAAGCATTTCTTCTTCCCCGGGAACACTCACTCAATGACTAAATACTCTCAGGGATTCCAGTCCTAGCAAGCCACGTGGGTAATGCTCATAGGTCCACGTGGAAGCAAGCGCCATCTTTGAGGTGCAGCTATGCGCAGCTCTTGACAGACAAAATCTAATACTGCTGTTTACTAAAAGTCCTAGAGGGATCAGGAATACAGGGAAACTATCTAAATATAATAAAGGAAATTTACAAGAAGCCAACAGCCAACACTAAACTAAAAGGAGTGAAACTCAAATAAATCCCACTAAAATCAGTAACTAGACAAGGCAGTCCCCTCTCCCCTTATCTATTTAATATAGTTCTCAAAGTTTTAGCTAAAGCAATGAGAGAATGAAAGATGATTAAAAGGATACAAATTGAAAAAGAAAAAGTGAAACTATCTATTTATAGATGATATAACTGCATTCATATGTGACTCACAGAATTCTAACAGGGAACTCCTACAGCTCATAAATATTTTCAGTAGTGTATTAGGATACAACATTAACTAAAAAAAAATCAGTAGCCCTCCTATACACTAAAATAAAAGGGATGAAAAAAGAATAATGAAAACATCACCCTATATATTAGCTGCAAAGAGCATTAAATTCCTCGGTGTAACTATAACCATAGAATTATCAGATCTGTTTCACAAAAACTTTTAATCATCGAAGAAAGAAATTAAGAAGGACATCAGAAAATGGAAAGATCTTCCATGTTCTTTGATAGGTGGGATCAACATAGTAAAAATGACAATCTTTCCAAAAGCAATCTACAAATTCAATGCACTGCCCATAAAAATCTCAACACAATTTTTTACAGAACTTGAAAGAACAAGACTCAATTTTATTTGGAGTATTAGGAAAGTCAGGATTGCCAAAACAATTTTGGTCAACAAAAGAACCTAAGGAGGAATCACCATCCCCAACTTCAAGTTATACTATAGAGCTCCAGTAATAAAAACAGCCTGGTACTGGTGTAAAACCAGACTTGTGGATCAATGGAATCAAGCTGAATATCTTCACATTAACCCAAAAACCTATAAACAACTGATTTTTGACAAACAGGCCCAAAATATTCATAGGAAAAAAAGATAGTATCATCAACAAATGGAGTTAGTATAACTGGATGGTAATTTGTACAAAAATGCAAAAAAAAATGCAATCCTATCATCCTGCACAAAACTCAAATCCAAGAGGATCAAAGACCTCAACATATTTATGGTTGTGAGCCAAGCCTTTAATGGCTGAGCTAATCTTTTAAATAAATATAAAAATAAAGTGATATATAAATAAGTAAACAAATATAAAAGTGATCATAGTATATGTAATTCAGTTTTCAGTTTTTACTAGATAACTTCTCAATTATTTTCTTACTTTCCAAGACAATTAGATGAATAAACTGAAATGTTTACTTGATTATGGCGACTTCTAGGAACAGGAAAGCACTGTTCTCACAGGCGAAAGTATGATAGGTAATATTTACTTTACTCAAAAATGGTATATTCTTATATCTAATATGTTAGTATGATGTGATATAAAAGACTTTAGAAATTTTATATGTAGATTGGGTGGGATAATATATGGCTGTTTGGTTGAGTGGACAAGCAAGCTAATAAAGTATATCTTTTAAAAAATACCTCAACATAAATCAACTATCCTGAACTTGATAGAACAAAATTGGGATATACCCCCCAATGCATTGACATAGGTGACAACTTCCTAAAGATAACAGTGATTTTAAAAGTCTTCTATCTGAGTTAGGTATCCCAAACCCAGAAAGATAAGCAGGGGATGTACTCACAAATTAGTGGACATTAAACAAAAAAGCAAAAAGCACAGCATGTATAAGCTACAAATCACAAACACTGAACAGCTTGGTATCTGAAAGTCCTTGGACCTGCACCTTGGAGCCCATTCCCTCCAGAGGAACACCTGACCCAGTCTTGATGTTGGGGTGAGAAAAGCAGATCGGTCTGGAGTGGATGCTGAACTAAGCCACACTGGGACCTTGAGACCTCCTGCCCTTGCTGGGGAGGAGATAAAGTGATGTGGAGAAGAGAGTGTGAGTGAAAGAGGCGGGAGGGGGCAGTTTTTATCCGTGACTATCCTTGTTCAAGCTCCCTTCCCACTCCAAGCCCTTTCTGATGTTTCTAAATTGCTCTTTTCTTTTGGTAAAATCCAGGAATTCTTACATCTCATTCTAGAACTTCATTTATTGCTTTGTTTGTTTGACTTTTTAAGTGTTTTTAAAGGCCTTTGTATACAGTCTTGACTTTCTTGAAACTAGTCAGGCATATCAAGTTGGCATTGGACTTCTGGTTTGGGTTTTATCCTGGCATGTTTTCATGTACAGAACAATTTCCTTAGATATTGAATTGTTCAGGTCTCAGCTACCATAAGAATATTTTTATTAAAACATTAAATTTTTAATTTACTTATAAAATGTATTTACTTATCTAGGGTTATAAAATTGTATGTGAAGAAAATGCTGCTACCAGCTGCTACTTTTTCTTTTAATGAGGCTACATGCAAGTTATGTGAAAATTGTCAGTGATTTTGATATTTCATAGTGTATATATGTGTTGCTATTGTTTTATTTAATCTCTTTCCCATATTAAGTAAATTTATTTATTTATTTTAGATTTTGCTTTGACAAGAGGGCTAATCAACTTAACTAATTCTAAAACTATGTATAATACTTTTAGCAGCCATGTTTAAATACTATTTTCTGTACTTCTATGATTGAAGCACACATAGTTCTGATATTTTATATTCTGCAAGTTTCCTGAACCCCTTTAAAATATTTCTCTTTAAAATCTACCAAGGTACTACTATTTATAAATCATATAGCATAAAGAAGTCATTCTGGATTTCTCAGCACTCACACAAAAATTAGGTATGAAGATCATATCTATAATCGTGGTGACAGCTGGAATATTTCCAAACAAGTAGAGAGTTGAAACTCTTTGGGAAGCCTGTTTATACAGTTTGTGTACTCAGGGTTCAGTTATAAATTCATTTCAGAAATGTGGAGATTGATAGAAAATGACATTTAATGTTAAATTGTGCCCCTCATTTGCATAAATACACAGTAAACATTCAGGTTTTCCAACATGTGCATACAAAAATGATACACAAATGTCCACATGCAATACACATATAAGCAGAAACATATACAACTTCTTTGAAAACATAATTAATGTGAAAATAAATTCATGTATTTATACTCTATTGAATATATGTATATTTATATGATATATATTCATGTATATATATACAGAAAGTTATGAAGCCATCACTTTTTTCAAGATTATAAATTTGATGATTATTCTTTAAATTTTCTTATAATTCAATACACTTCTACCTACCCCTGATCAGCTTTTTTGTAATCTTCTCATATTTACTAGAATTCACAGAAATAGAAACATGTAATTTTATTCTTATGTCTTTCTCTATCTTTATAGTTATTCAGTTTATTTTGCTCATTTATGGTTTATTGTTTTAAGGACTATTTAGTACATTGTGTATCCATGTCATTATTAGCTCCTTTTATGTTTTGACTAAAATGTGAATCATTATATGTATGTACCACAAAATTTGTTGCAGAAACGTAAGTGCATATTTCTGAATGCACATAAATTTTAATTCTCTTGCATTATGTGTAGAAGTGAAACTATAGTACAGATTTTTTTATGTTGATCTGAAAATATTTAGTTGTTTTTGAAGTGTGTGTGCACTTTTGCCCAAATGCCCAGATCCTAGTGTCTGAGTACTTGGGCAAAGTATCTTCTGAATAGTCTTTTGAATTTTAGTCTTTCAGTGAAAAATACCACATTATCTATTTGTGGACAATTCATTTAAGATGACAAATTAAACTGAGTACCTATTCATCTTTTTGTTTGCTTGTTATATATCTAAGTAAGTCAACTGTTGTTCTGGATGTTCTGTACATTTTTCATTGGTGAGAATTTATGACTATTTTAATAATATTTTCAATTTCTTCTAAAGACATGTATTTCAATGTATTCAATGTTATTATAATAATTAACAGATATTAAATCTCAACTGGATAATATTCCATGAGAATAACCTCTTCAGTATTTTCTTCAGTCCTTGCAGGATGTGTGTCTTCTCTATTGCTGGAATAATACTCCACAATTAAGGAAACTTAGAAGACAGTTTATTTTGAGGCTTGAAGTTTCACATTGTTAAAATTCTTCAACACCATATCAGAGAATGTGGCATCATACAGACTGGCAAACACTAGAGCTGTAGCTGTGAGCTTACATCTTGATCCACAAGGACAAATGAGAGAGCTTACTGGGAAGGGCATGGTCTTTCAAAACCTGAAACCTCCCCACAGCACCATGCTTGCCAAGGCCACTCTTTCTAATCCTTCATCTAAAATGCTATCTGTTAGGGAACAAATTTTCAGATATATGTCCCAGGGTGTCACTTTCACTTAAGTAATCCCAATGTGATTGAAAATTGATACTCATAAATAACTTTTTCTTGATGTATCAGAATTTTTTCTAGCTGTGGCATCTGTCCATAATTTCCTATCACTGGAAAATAAAGTAAGATGGTCAGTAAATATTATATTGAGCCATATGTACATTTCAAGTTGTGGACAAGGTAAGTTAGCTTTTTTAAATCAAAATTAAACATGTAAGAATCTTGAGAGAAATGCTGTCATTTGTAATGTCACTTTGTAGCTGTAAAGTTCAATGCAATAATGTGGAATTTATTATAATAATTAGTTGATAAGTTGATAGTACATATGGGTAATAATGTTTGAATATTGAGAACTTATTGGTTTCAGAACAAATGATTTCAACGTAGGAGTCTATCTGGCACACTGAAGCTTAAAAAGAAGTTACTTAAGGAAACTGGCATGTCTTTCTATTGAATTTGTCTATTAAACTTGCAGCTAATATAAAATTAATTTTATTGAATGTAATAATGAAGGACTGAGCTTTGTAGGGAATGTCCAATGAGATAGGGAAGCTGATCAGAATGAATCTAGTGTTTCAAATGCCACTAAAGCTATATAAAGCTAGAGTTTGCTTTTTCAATTAGGACATGGATGGTTGGAAAGGCAAGTAGAGTTCATAGAGGAATCAATCACATAACATAAAACATAAACACACATGACAGGAAAGCAGTCCAGTATAGTCCACTTGTCATCCAACAGAGGGGTGATTTTTCTAAGAGGTACTATATGGCTCATAAGCTGCCAAGGACATATTTGACATTTATCAACAGCTATTTTTAGAAAGATCATTAGATGGAAATCTTACAGCTTTAGCTAAATATAACAAAGGGAAGACTTGTGGGTAGATAAAAGTATCATATGCTAGAATACATGACATCAATGATGAGAGGAGGAGTGAGGAGGAAATATTTGACGTTTTTCATCTGTGTGATCACTGAAGAAATCTTGAGTACACTGACCTCAGTATGAAAAAATGATACTTCAAGTAGTATATTCTCATTTTAAATGAATTTACTCCCTAGTTACTATCAAATTATACTTACTTATAACCAAAGACTGATGTTTCTGTCAGTACTATTCAGAGTGACCTGTTTCCTATGAATGGTTTAGAATGTAGGAAATACCTAGGGTTGCACAAAGTGCTCAAAACAATGGATAGTTGAGTGGTAAGACATTTATCCCATCCACTGGAAGGTTCACAGAGTATTTCAAGAAAGAGGGAAAATAAGCAATGAAAGACCTAGGACAAGGGAAGAAAGGTTTAAAAACACCATCTTTGGGGTAGGCATAGCTATTACATCCATGAACGCACAGAAAATGGGGATACCTAAATGGGTTTCTCAGAGACATGTGCGTAACAAGTTTCAAGAAGACGAAATCAGGGTATCTGCCATTCACTGATGAACTATTTACAACTAATATAGTTAGAAAGAGGCAGTCATTCTTCATGGATCTCAGTTTGCATGGTGAAAATGGTGGCTTAAATTTTTTCTGGTTCACAAATCAATTTGTTCAATAAAATATTAGTTTTTATATTGCTTCGTAAGAATTTACCCCAAACTTGGCAACTTTTTATGTCACAGTTCTATAAGTGAAAAATCATCAATCTATTTGTATGTTTTCAAGGATGAGATTTTGTTTAGATAGGGCTAACAACTTTATCTTCTGAATATTCTATTGTTATTTAAGTATTTGGCATAATTCGTCCATGGGAACTCATGTTGATGAAGCTAATGCTTTGTTTCTTCTAGTCTTTGAGCTATACTAAATTTCTAGTAGTATTCTTCATTCTTTAACATTTGCCTAATTTCTTACGCAGGCAGGACATAATATGTCAGATATTTATCATGAATTACATAGCTACTTCATGTTCCTTACCTGCAAATAAAAGCTATTTTATAAAGATTATCTTTAATAACTGAGGTGATGTTGGCTTGGCCTTTAATAAGGTTATCAAATGATATAAGCTCTCAACATCAGTTAATTTCAGATTCTTTTTACACTACAAATAAATTGTAGATTTTACTCTACATGTAAAATCCCTTAATAAAATTTCCTAGGACAGAGTACAACTCAGAGACGAATCTGGAATAGTAGCAAAGAATTTCACAGAAATATATTTCTTCAGTAAGTCCACAATTTATTCTAAGCATTAGGAATTACATTGAATACCTTCAGTCTGTAAAAATTCTTTGCTAAAGTAAAGGCAGATTTTGAGCTGCATTAAATATTTCAATGCAGTATGATTAAAAAATAGTCAGTATTTAAAGTCTTTGTTTTTATCAGTTTCATCTTTTAGAGATTTCAATATTTTTTAGTCACCAAGACATTTCAGAGGTTATTTGACTCACAAATTATTAATAATTTTTAAACATATGATTTAATTTTATCTGAAAATAAATTTAGAAGAATTGTTATTTCTCCTGCTAGACAGTACAAAGATGAATTATTTCTATATGACATACAAGATGATATACAATTAATGATACACATATTCAGAGAATTTTGCAAAGTGCATTTACATATAATTTTTGTTGAACAAATAATAAAACGATTCTGTTTTTTCTGGATATACTAATAGTGTTAGGTTAATTATTTAAATTCATGGGATAGTTAAAAGTCAGAGTTATAAACTGGAAACTTGGTTTGCTTTTGCATTCAATGATCTGTTTACTAGGAGTTATTACCTATAGTTATATATTTGTTTGACTAAAATCATTTTATTTCTTGGAATCCTTATTCCCATTGTATGAGTTCAGTGTCAATTTATATGGGGTAACAATAATTATTTTATTTTCCTACATTATCATCGATATAAAATTACTTTATAACTATAATATATAATTACATAATATATACCAGTACTAATATAATAATAAAATATAACAATTATATAAATTATACATTCTAAAAAACTAAATATGTTATCCTAAATACATTAAAATTACATACTGGATAACCAAAAATACAATTACATTTTAATTCAATTAGAAGATCTACAGGAGAAGTTCTGGGTTCTGTTTTAACACTTTCTATACTGGGTATGTATATAGTAAGTATGTTAAGTCCTTAGAAACTTTGAAGTTAATACTTTTGTGCAACTGTATTTTGAATAAATCCACCACAGTGTTAAACATAAGGACATGCAGTACTGATTTTGTGCTCCTAGTTTTCATTTTTTTTTTGACTGCTGTAACTTAAGTTTTGAAACTGAATTGCTTTTAATAAATTGAAGAGTTGTTAAAAAAAAGATCTACAGGATAAGGTTGGAATTTAGAAGATAATTGTATTTATTTTCAGGCCCTACATATGACACATGCACCAGAGATTCTCAGAGAACAAACACTTCCATAGATTTTTAAAAACATTTTACTGCTTTATTAAAACATTTTAATAACACAACCCAGTCATCTGAATGACTTTGTGGGTCTTAGCATCATTTTCAAGGTTTCACAGATGCAAAGCAAGTACTGTGTCCCAAAGCTATACCTTAACATATATGTGAGTTATTTTTGATTGCATATACAAAAATTGGTGGCAAGTAAGTTATATGTCCTATTCACTGATGAATTCAAAGTCTTTTAAAAGACTAGTAGATGAAAATGTTCACAGAAATTAAACACAAAAAATGACTGTGGGATAATAATTTAGTCAAGATCTGATTAGCTGTGACATTTTCATAGGAATACATATAAGTTATAATTATTTGGGATACATTCCACTTCAGCCTTTTAGTTTTTGAGAGTAATTTTTATGCTTTAAAAAAATTACAAAATCAATCATTACAATAAAGCAGCCTGGAACATTGCCATTTATTCTATCACCATGGCAGCAGCTTCTGGAGGTGTATTATTCAAATGATCACTATTTGTTTATCAGAGAGATGTAAAATGGATTATCTTTGTACTCTTGAGTCCTTCGTGAGGCCAACTCTTTGAAACAGAAAATATTTATTTATCTGAAAAATTCTAGTACAACTTAAGTCTAGCCATCTTTAAGTAGCTACAACTATGATCTTAATCTTAAAAGGAGATTAGGATTAAGAATTGACCATGTAAGCTTAAAACCACTTATTGCTTTCACATCACATACAATGATAATTCTACCATCAACATAGATGATCATGGTATTATTAGTGAATTAGGAAAGAGTACTTAATGATAGTGTCAAATAAATGGTTTAATCATGGTAGTACATTTCTTTCCTGATATTGAAGACATGAATTTTCTTATGTTTATATGATATTCATCTGATATTATAGTCATAATTTGAGACTAATAACTGTGGTGAATGAAATGTCTTAGAGTTCCATGTTAAGAAAAAAAAACTGGACAAAAGTGTGTTTGCCATTTGAGACTAGGGCTAAAATAATACCTTGATAAACAGTTGGGTAAAATACGAAAAAATTATTTGAATACATTACAGGTTATTAACATGCTACTGTTTACTCTTAGAATTTGATAGTAAGGCCCTACTGGTAAGATACCATACACTTGAATCACAGAACAAGCTGGTACTGAGCTGGAAGCATCATCACTATTACCTAGCTTTCTAGTTGAAATCTACTGAAGGAGACAAATAATTGTCAAATTTACCCAACAGCAAATTCTGCACGCTATTGTAATGTTTGGATGGCAAAAGATGCCCATTAGTGTAATAGTCACAAAAATACTATGAGAAGAATAACTGACCAATTTCTGATTTGATTTAAATACTATTCCACAAGATGAAATCCATAGCAACATTGCAATATCAAAAGTGTGGTTAGACAAGTCATTGTCTCTCACAGAGAATCTATTATAATTATTCTGCTAGATGGACATAGAATTAAATTGACTCCTAATGCTTTATCATTACATCCATAGATTACTGCCTCCTTCAACCTTCTTCAGAGAAACCTCTATTTTTAGTTGGTGATGACCCACACAGAGACCCATTACTTATTAAATTACAAAAAAAAAAAAAATAGGAGACTGAATATATCACATCCTCTTTTTTTAGTTATTAAAAAGGTCTTTTTTTCCATGTATACCCCTGCTCACCTATCCTTCTCTATACCCAATCACTCTCAATCTGCTTTCAGACTCACCCCACACTATCCCCTACCATTCCCCCAAAAGGGTAGGAAGTCCCAAGGTGGGTCAGCTCAACATGGTACATCCACTCTAGGCAGGTCCGATTTTCTCATCCTGATATCAAGTTTGGATTAGGTGTTTCTCCACAGGGAAGGCCTGCAACCCATTTGCAGGAACACAGTCTGATCCCACCCCTCAAGGCTCTACTTACTGCCCATGCTAATGAAGTTAATAGACAAGAGAATGGTACAAAGATGTTTAACATTTAAGGAATTTATGTTTGAATACTTTACTAACATGCTTCACTGTATAACAGTGAGACATTGAAAAGAGAAAAAGGGTAAATCTAATGTAAACATATTTCCTATTTTGTACAAAATTACAAACTTACTACTTAATATTTCATGGTTTTTTTAGTAATACTTTTCGCAATAAAGTAAAAAAATACATATTTGGAAGAAATTTCACTCTCCATTGATGCACCTTGGGCCTTCTTGCCCTTTGAGGGAGGGGATGGGGGTATGAAGAGAAGGGAGGCAGACAGAGAGAGATTGGGAGGGGGAAGGGAGGAAGAGCAAGGGGATACATTATAAAAAAGGGACTTTATTTTCTAAAAATTAAAAAGAAATGTAAGTTTAACTATTTATCTACTGTTTCACTAGGCACCAGTAAAACTGACACAATGTGTACTTTAATTATGTCTCCTCAGCATCATTCATGAGCAGAACTTGCTTTTCCTTTAATGAAATAAAGATATTTATATATAATTTCTACATAAGCATAATGGCAATTTGAAAATGTAGGGCAATCTAATTCTTCCTGCTTTGCTCTATGCATTGTGTAAAGCACAGAAAGCATGTCTTCTCTACTGTGTTCCTAGCTTCAGTACATGAACCACCAATAACACGTCAGAAGAGCATAGCATACATAACATTAGACTGTTAAAATAAAAATATTCTTAACATGATATTTGAATGTATAAACCTAAGTATTTTAGACACTTTCAGAATTTTAGCATTATCTGTCTTTGTGCTTTTAACTGATTGAATGATGATAATTTCAGTGTTTTAAAATACATTTGAGATAAATTTGTTATATCTTTAAATTGAGCTCCTCACTTCAAATCCTTAAGGGGGTATATATAAGTCAGCTATAATAAATACCTTTTGTTTTTATTGTCACTACATTCCTTCTTTCCCTTCTTCCTTCTCTTCTAATTCTCATCCCTCCATCCTTTTATTTTACTCCTTCTTCCCTTTTATTGAATGGTACAGATACTTAATATATACATATTTGTCAACTCATAACATAAAACTGTCAGGGGTGTTGGTTTCACTCGTTGAGAAGAGATACACACTACCACGGCCACACAAGGGTTTATTTAAGAGAATTCCCAGGCGGGTGCAGAAGCAGAGGAGCAAGACGGAAGGAGATAAGGAGAGACCGAAATGTGTGTGCTCTCTTTTAAGAGAAGGGGTGTGCACAGGGTTTAGTAGTCATGTTTAGGGAGGTGCTTCTGTACACAGTACTGCATGGTTTTTGCAGCCACGCCCAGGGGTGTGTCTCCATACAAGGTGCATTCCACCTGAGAGGAGTTGGCTCAACTATGTGGAGTGCCAGGAATCCTTACAAGGGGTACTTTAAAATTCAGGTTTTGTAATTATTTACTCATGAAATTACCTTATATTCTTCATTCATATTCCCACCCATTTGGTAAACTTGAGGCAAATAGGTTTTTTCATCATAAGAATATTTTACATTATAAAAATGTAAATATATCTCAATTTTATTGCATGGATACACATGTCAATATCTACATAGTAAAAGGAATGTGTCATTATTGATATTTATCATCAACTGAATGGGATTTAGGATCACATAGAGGTCATACCTCTGAGTGTGTTAATTAGTATGCTTACATGAAAATGCAACTAATGAGGAAATAGCCTCCTTGAATGTAAAAGTTCCATCCTATTACCTGGGTCATTGACCAGACAAGCTTGAGAAAAGCATAAGTGTAAAAGCATTAATATCTTTCCCATTGCAGTATCTTTCGGATTGCAATACAGGCTACCATATATTCCTGCCAACCTGCATCTCCCTCTATGATGTATTATACTGGTCTAAGCCATAAACATACTTACTAATCTTTATTTACTTAGTTTCTTTTATAAAATGTTTTATCCCAAGAAAAAAAATAATGAAATTTTTGTTTGTTTATTTTGGCTGTGACAGGTTTTAGCATGTAACTCAGACTTTTTGAATGGAATTGTGCTAAGGGTGTTGAAAACTTTTGAGCTGTAGGCTACAGAATACCTAGAATATGGTAAGTATTGCTTAACAGAGTATTCTCTTGGTTAGATTGCTAATGAAACCACAGAAACTAAAAGCTCTGCTCAAGAGAATTCAATGGGACACATATATTTAGCTGGAATTGGACTAGACACCATTAAGTTACAGACTAGTAAAATAATCTTTTCTCTTTTCATATAGTAAAAAGTAGAATAAGGATGAATTTAAAAAAATATATTTGATGTATTTTTTTGGTAGGGGACATTTCAAAACGTGTAAGATTCAGATTGTGGCATAGTTACCAACCAGTTTCTATATTGATGGCTTATATGTTGAAAAATGAATGCAGTGATATGATTAGTGCAATTTTGTGTTGGCAAGAGCATAAGGCAGCTTACAATATAGAAAGCAGAGATATAACAAAATTTCTATAATTAATGAATTTTAACACAACTAAGATTAGCAATGATATGAAGAATACAGAATGTAGCACTCAAACTGAAGAAAATATGACTGAGCATCAACTACTCTCAATGAAGACTTTAGCTCAATGTAAAACATAATTACATTTATTTGAATAAAGGTGGAATATATTCTGAAAAAAAACCTACCAATTAGAAAAATATTTTCAAAGACTAAGCACACAAGTCACACTGACCCTAATATAATTGTGAGAGAAGACAGGCCCTATTTATTTCAGTAGGAATGTTGTTGGAGTACATATGATGCTGGCTTCTTAAAATTCAAATGCAAATATTTTAGAATCATATAGATTTTCAGCAAACTTCTAAAAGCTATTGAAAACACTCTATAGTAAGGCAGGATTCTTTACAAGATGGTCTTTAGAAGATATATTGTGAAACTGTGTACTTAAACCTGGAGCTACAATGTGGACCCCAGGAGAGAGATGATTCCAATACCATAGGACACCCATTTGGGAAAGATGTTTAACCTGGTGATGAAACTAAGAAAACTCCAGAGGATGTCTTCTTTTATATTGTTTTTTTTTTTTTTCTGTTGTTGGTTGTTTTTTTGTTTTATTTATTTATTTTTTAAAATCACTTTATTTGGCATTTTTTTAATTTATAAAATAAAGTTATTTTCCCCCATGTACCCCCTTTTTCTCCTTCCCTCCTCACTCCCAGTCCCTTCGGGTGGTCAGTCTTCAGCCTCCCTTCTCCCTATCCCCTATCCCTTCCCCAGAGAGGGCAAGAAGTCGCAAGGTGGATCAGCTCAGCATCCACTCCAGGCAAGTCCGATGTCCTCATCCTAATGTCAAGACTGGGTTAGGTGTGCCTCTGGAAGGAATGGTATCAGAAGTGTCAGTTCACACACAGAAACACAGTCTGATCCCATCTAGGTTCCACACACTGCCCATGTCAGTGGACAGTACCTATCCTTGGAGGGCCTATTTCTTTTTCTTGAGGTTCCCGAGTGGCTGTTCTTAATTCAGTGAGCTCCCCAGACCTCTAGCAGGCCATCACTATGGGATTTTCCTCAAAAGCCCTGCTTTCTTATAGACTTTCCTCCCCTGCTCTCAGTTGGCCCAGGATGAACTCAGCCCAGAGCTCAGCCATGTGTCTCTGCCTCTATCTCTGTTCAATGTTAGATGTAGGTTCTGTGATGGCACTTGGGGTGGCTATTCATTTGATTATAGACGTTGTGTATAGGCAACACTTTCACTATTGCTTGGAGACCTATCGAGGGACATCCTGTGAGTTATTGTAGGTTATCCTGGCAACCAGTCTTTTTCCAATCCCACATTGGCTTCCTCTATTAAGATCTTCCTGTTTTGCATGCAATGTATGTCATTATATATTGGAATTATGTACTGTTTCCTTGGTAACTTATAAGGATTTAGAATTAATATATATCTTCCCCAGAGAGTGACTGGAAGGGGCAGGAGGGGGAAGGGAGTTTGAACAAGGGTATATACGAATAAAAAATATGACTTTATTCATAATGCTGATAGGTGTTTAGCAATTTATTTTATGAAAAAAATTCAATCGTAGTTGTATTAGTTATATTGTTTGGTGTTTATAATGTAGAAAAATAATCTATAGTTTTGGCTAACAATATGCTTCTGACTGCAGAGTAAAATTTTTTGTTAAATTGTTGCACAGTGTTTTCACGATGTAAATGTAAAACATTTTAAAAAATCAATAGAAGAAACAAAAAGTAAATGAAAACAATGAGGACAATTTAATATTTATTGTTTTTGATTCTTTATATTTAAATTGTTTATAATATGTAAGATATTATTTTTAACTATATCTTTACTTAAAGATATTAGGAAAATTTATAGTTACACTGAAGCCAGCTCTAATAGACTCATACCAGTTGCCTCCAAACACATTTTAAAAAAGAAGTTTAGAGAATATATTACAAAGAGAAACCTGACTTCATTTCACATTTAGTATTTCTGTTTAAACAATGTAGCAATTTCTTCAAAGTTTTGGTCTAAAACATGTTGAGGCAATGCAAGAAATGAAATATATATAATGAGTTTAGGAATAAAATGACAAATATTTCATCCCAAATGTCAATCATAATTTTGTACTCTTTTTAATATTATTATTTTATATATTATTTTTTCAATGATTTTATATTATATTTCTCCTCTAATGAATACAATGAATAAGAATTTAATATGTGCTCTTTATATATGGAGATAATTCTTTTTATATTTCAAAACATGTAATGAGCTCATAACTAAATTTTTCATAGGGATGGGAAAACAAGGCATGACTCTTAGATAAAACAATTTTTAGTTACATTATAATTAAATACTTTGTATATATCTCTAATTTATAGCATATAGTACTATTCAAAGCTAAACAATATCTTCTAAGTTTCATCATACTGTTGAAAATTTATGTATAATATTATTTTAAAAAGTATATTTTTCTATGTATACTTCTGCTTACCCTCCTTTCTCTCCTCCCAAACTTTCCTAGTCCTTCCTTAGCCACTTCCTACCCCATACCCCCATCCAAGAGGGCAAGGAGTCCCAAGGTGGGTCAGTTCAATCTGGTGTATCTATTTGAAGAAGATGCAATTTTCTTATCCCAATATTATGGTTGGATTAGGTGCTTCCTGTTGACAATTTAAAATATACAACTTTAAGAAAGGCATTTCTTCATTTCAATTGTGTGCTTGAAAATGTTTATAAAATGATATCTTCCCTCACCAATTTAACTGCTTTGTTATTGAAACAGCATATACAATAGTTATATACATAATTTTGGCTATAAATTTTAATTATACAGACAAAATGATCATCTAGAAAATCTCACAAGTTCAAACAAGAAAATAATCCAGTGCTGAAAACTGCAAGTAGACTTAAAGTCTTAAAATATAATCAAGAAAATATTTGTATTTGTTCCCTGCTAGAAAATGTTAAATAATTTTTTTCTCGTGAATTATCACCAGGTATAGCAGCCATACTCCATGACAGACCAATGCTCATCAGTAAATGACCAAAAGAAAACCAGAAATTATTTGGAATATTTTGCTTGCTTTTTTGATTTCTATGAGCTTTTTTGTTTGTTTGTTTATATATTTAATAGAGACCTTTTACTCTTTATTTTTTTGAAAATTTGTACAATACTCACACACACTGGATTAGTGTTATTTTTGTTTCCCTGTTTTCCTTTCTCAACACCACTTCTTCTATAAGTCTGTCTTCTGCTCAGCAAGCCCCACTCTTACTTTCATATTTACTCCATGTGACCCACTAGATTTAATTAGCATTGCAAGTGAGTAACAGGATACCTTAGGGTAAGAACAGTTTATTAGGCTCTACATAAGAGGAAACCCTCACATCCCATCCTGCAATCACTAACTGTTTATCATGCTCCAGGAAGGCATGTAGTTTCTTCAGCATCTCTCTCCTCCATGAAGGAAATTTAAAGAGAAGTTTTGTATAGATCTTGTCCAGATAACCACCAGTGTTGTGAGGTGCAGAGTACAACAATCATGGCATATATATGAGGCAGCATGTGTACAATTTCCTCTTATGCTCTATGTAAAACTCTGACCTTTCAGTTCTCCAGTCTTATGAAGCCTCTCTTTAGAGCTTTGTTAATCTATTTGCATAGATAGTTTTTATTGTCAGGTGTTTTCTTTTTTTTTAACTTTATAAAACACACATTTTAATTGAAATTTCTTTAAAAAGACACAGCTTTGAGGATATCTTAAAGGGAGAAACTTGATAAACACAGCTTCAAATTTACCAGTAGTTGTAGTTAGCTTGTTCTTATGTAGGCATATTTGTTTGAGGCCATATTAAATTTTTACTTAGTCTTTATTTTCATTTTAATCTTTATTTCTTGGTAATTTTATGTTCTTTCTCCTAAATTCTTTGAGGAAATAAGAGACAGAGACACATGAAGAGAAAGACAAGAATTAAGATGAAAAAAGTTGGTTAGGTAGGAGGAGGAAAGAAACGATAGGGCTTGGGAAAAGAGAAGAGATACGATCACAATACATATAAAAATGTTTAGTAAAAATATTTATAAGATCAAAATGACAATTTTTGAAATTTTATGGCACCTCTCTTATTTCCACATTTGAAAATTTTCTGTTAGAAAGAGCTACATAAACCAAAGAAGGGTCTTGTTTAGTTACTTACAAAACCTTTGTTTTATGGCCATTTCTTTAATCTGTCTCTTTTTTGTTATGAATAATGTCATATTTTTTATCCATGCATACCCTTGTTCAAACTCCCTTTCCCCTTCTGCCCCTTCCAATCACTCTCTCTTCTCCACATCACTTTATATCCTACCCAGGAAGGGCAGGAGGTCCCAAGGTCCTAATGTGGCTTAGTTCAGCATCTACTCCTGGTCAGCTCCACTTTCCTCACCCCAACATCAAGACTGGGTCAGGTGTTCCTCTGGATGGAATGGATTCCAAGGTGCTGGACCAAGGTGTTCCAGATCCCAAGCTGTTCTGTGTTTGTGGTTTGCAGCTTGGACATGCTTTGCTTTTCACCTTTTTGTTTGAAGTCTACTAATGAATGAGTACATCCCCTGCTGATCTTTTTGGGGTTGTGATACCTCACTCAGAAGGATATTCTTCAAATCCATCCATTTACCTGCAAATTTTAGGATATCATTTTTTTCTTACTGCTGAGTAGTACTCCATTGTGTAGATGTACCACAATTTGTTAATCCATTCTTCAGTTGAGGACCATCTAGGTTGTTTTAAGGTTCTTGCTATTACGAAAGAGGCCGCTATGAACATAGTTGAGCTAATGTTTTTTGAGTGTGAATGTGCATCTTTAGAGTATACTCCCAGTAGTGGTATTTCTGGATTCTTGGGGAGGTGGATAACCAGTTTCCCAAGAAACCGCCATATTGCATTTCAGATAGAGCTACAGTAATAAAAACAGCCTGGTACTGGCATAAAAACAGACTTGTGAATCAATGGAATCAAATTGAAGATCCAGGCACTAACCCATTTCTTTAATCTTGAACTATCTTTTTCTAATTTTTTGTAAAAATTGTGGAATTATTTAAAATTAGCTTTTTATAAATACATATATATTTACTTATACATAAAACAACAGTGATACATGTGTATTAGCATTAGTTACAGTATTTTCTCAACACTTCTAAGAGTCCTGCCTTTTTCCTGACACTAATTATTGTCTGAAAATGCAAATATGAAGCTAATGCAATGACAGAAGTGACATGAATAAAAAATTTAAAAAGATGTGGAGAAGAGAGAGTGACTGGGAGGAGCAGAAGGGGGGAGTTTAAATAATGATCTACATGGATAAAAATGAGACTATTCATAATAAAAAAAAAAAGAAGAAGAAAGGCTGAGAAACTTTATTTCTTCTTGTGCTGGTGACATGTTTGTGGATTTGAATAAGTCCATTACTGGCTATTATTCTCAACAATGCATCTAACTGGTGAGACTATATGAACAGGTAAAAAGGCATAGGAAGTATGTACTTTTTCAGAGTCAGCTTTCATGTATTGATTCTCCTGCCATTTCTTATCTTCTGCACACACACACATACACAAACACACACACACACACACACACACACACACACACACACACACACACATACAGAGAGAAAGAGAGATGTGTGAAAGGTATATTAGCATAAAAAATGCATTCCATCTACAGCAGAACACCAGCTCTAACCTTTTTTTTTTTTTTAACCTTGTTTGTAATTTCTTTTTGCTAGATCAAACTATTGAACTGAAGTAGTTGCCTTACAGAGTTAAGGTCAGAAGAAAGTGGATTGCTTATTTTCTAAAGCTTTATTCAGTCTTTGGGAGATAAGAAAATAATGTCAAATAAAACTTCACAACCCCATTTTCCTTTCTTTATCTTCTCAGCAGAACCCTCTGTCAGCCTTTGATCCTGCTTCACTAACATTTCCAGTAATTCATCTGTCCCAGAATGATCGGTTCTACCACATTTCTGTAATTGAAAACCAGCTGGTAGAACTTCAAGAGACCAACAAAAAATATTTAAAAGGTATTTTCAGAATTATTACTTGAAAAATTATACTCTTTCCCTCAACATTTGAAGTATTTTGCTCATAAAACTTACCTTGTATTCTTAATTAAATTAGAGAGGCAAAAATTCCCCACAAAATACCTGTAAAGAAAAGCACATTTTTATAATGACCCTGCAACTATATTTCTCTATTGCCTTTTCCTTACAAAATGTGTGCTATTTTCAATACTCTTTTCACCCATAGGTCTACTGAGCACAGCTAAGAGTAACTGGATCGGAGCTATTTGTAGAGAAAGCAGTTCAGTTAAAATCAGGTCAGAAAAGCTGTTTTTATTGGATGTACACCTGACCATAGCAAAGAACAGAAACATGAAGCTTGCTCTTCTCAAAATAGAATGCAATTGCTAAATGCTCTGTCCATATATTTTATACACATAAATATAATACATTTTTATCATTTCATAGTCAGGGTAGGTGACATTACATTTAAAAGGAAAATATTGAAGTATTAGAACTTGACTCTACAAATGTTTACTGTACAGATTTGTCATAATAAATTATTCCTGTCACTATATTATTTATATTTTACTTTAAGCTTATCCAGTCCACATTTTTGTTTTATTCTTAGAAGTCTGGTCAGGAATTTATAAGCATATTTGAAAATGGTGTCACTTTGAGGAAAACAAATATGAAGAATGACTGATCAACTCTGGTGCAATGTTGAGGTTATTTTGTTTTTCTGAAGGGTTTTTAAAAGTTTCAAATTGGTTTGTAAACATTTTAAGATTTCTCTGTGCAGTGCAATGTATTGACGGAAAATTTAGGGCACAAGGAAAATCATCTTAGAACTGAAAGAATATTCATGTCTATTTCATTATATACACAAGCAGACATGAGCTGTTTTCCATTCATTCATTGGATTTTCCCATGTTTTTTCAGGTCCTAATAAAAGCAAGAACTCAAAAACTGAACTTTGAATTTTCTTTAAGATTTTTGTTAAATTTTATGTGTATGAGAGTTTTGTGAGAGTTTTGTGAGCATGTATGTCTGTGTACAATGTGGTCATGTGTGTGCAGTATCCACGAAAGTCACAGAGAGGTGTTGAATACATTGGTTCTCTGAATATCAACTGTTGTTTATTGCACCAATTCTCTTTGGTATTATAATAAAAACCTGGGGCCAGATATTGGGGCAAAGCTGAAATATCAGAGAAACAGGGAACAAACCACATCTATTCTCACCCAGCCAACTTGTCAGGCCAAACACTTTAGGTCCTATCTTCATGAGTCCTCAGCCTGTCTCAGCACATCCAAAAAGGGCCAAACTGCTGCATTTTCCTGCCTTATGTTTCTTTTAGCTGCCCAACTGTATAACTTTCTGGTTCAATATTCCTAGATCTAAGAATAAAGGTGAGTGCCATCACCATCTGACTCTGTTTGACTTTGAACTAATAAAGATCCAGAGAATCTGCTCTCCCCAAGCCGCTAGTGCTGGAAGTAAGGCAGAGTCACCACTCCCTAAACTTCATGGTTTGGCTCTGTCCTCTGACACTTCAAGCAATTTTTATTCAATATATATCCACAGAATTGTTAGCTGCTTTCTGGCTGGTGGTAGTTAAATCTAGGTACTCTAGAAAAGTGGCCAATGTCCATAAGCAGTCTATCATCTCTTCAGCCATTTATATAAACTTTATATAATGAAAAATAGAGAGATACTTAAAAAATTCCTATTTATATTTAGTTCCTAGATTGTTTTGAACCTACTTGAGAAGAAATCATGAACTTCATAATACTAAAGGACTTTTTAAATTGTGCTATTTCCAAAATAGTTAGGAGTTATTCAACTTAAACTTCAAGAAAGACAGAAGCATTCTGAGAGTGTGGGTTCTATTTAAAGATATAAATAGCTTTATTTAACTTAATACATTCTATATACATATATATGATATTTTCATATAAAGGATGTGTATATTCAAAAGAATACATTAATAAAATATTGAGCTGGTAGCTGTGCTTCCTAATCCTGGATCAAAGACATTTTGAAGTCATTCCTTAAAAGAAAGTAATAAGAAGTCTTTTGAAATATCTTAACATAAGGATCCTGTCAATTTTAATTTTAAAATGTATATTTATGAGAGGGTTAGGGCAGGTTGAGGATGAAGGATGAAAAACAAATGATTGAAAAGTTAATATGACAATGAATAATACTACGATTGTAAGGTAAATGATCAGTTAATCAACATCTAATGTGTAGTTACAACATAAAGAGACCCAACATTTAATGAAAAACTGACATAATAATTTGTATTATAGAGGTTCCTAATTTAAATCTGGCTTGAGTAGAAGACATTTAAATCTGACTTAATAAAAGCTACATATGCTCAAATTTAGAATGAGAAGCATCACCTTATGTCTTGGTCTTGTGGGCTTGTATTCTATGTAACATTGTTACCAGGGTAATTTTTTGAAACAAAGGATATTGTAATCATCTTTCTCAAGTCCATTCCTTTGTTCCTTCCTTCCTTCTTTCCTCCTCACTCTTTGTCATCCTTCAGCCCTTTCTCCTTCTTTGACCACTTCAGATTTTACAGAAGCAAGCAAAGAAACTACACTGGAAATACATCTCAGCAGAGTATATAAAATAGCCCACATCTAAATAGATTAGAACCGAATGAATAAAATAAAACACAGTAACACCACAAAAGCCTTAACTACTAGAAAACCACATCAGTTATTACCATTGCTTTGGAGTCATCAAGAATATAAACACATTTTGTCAACATATACACATATTACATCAATAGTAATATCATGTCATACATGTGTTTCTTATGCATTTCCCAGTGTGTTTGTGATAACTGCTAAGAAAATTACACCACAAAACTAATGTTAATCTCCTACCTATCACATTTTCTTTCCTTTTCAAGACATGTTATTACTATGTAGCCTAAACTTGTGAAGAATTCATTATATATTAACTGAAGTTTCCCATTCTGCCTCAGCCTACCAAGTCTTAGAATTACAAGCCACTATGGCCGACTTTCATTACCCCAAGGAATGAGGTAGTATTCCTTGGAAGAGTAAGAGACAGATCTGTTCCTAGGCAGAAAAACTAAAGTGCAAATGAACCTTGATTATCTATCTTTCTTGAAAGCAAACAACAACCTAAATGCATAGTAAAGGACTTAGAAATCAACGAATAAAGTATTACCTGTGTCCATCAACAGTATATTGGGCTCAGCCTATTATAAAATACAAACCCATTTGTCAATAATTAAGTGAATTACTAAATATTAAAGAACACAGAAAAATTAAAAACCATGTACATAACTGTCAATAATAGGAGGAATTTGAACTAGAATAGATTTTCTGAGATGCCCAAAAGAGAATGGGATGTGAAATTTACATGTGCCTACCAGTGAGAGGCCTGAAATTTGTTCCTGCAGTTGAATATAACTTGAATAATGAGGCCCCTCAGGAGACAATATTTCTGAGCATGGGTCAGCTATAAAAGATAAGCCAATAAGATTTCTTAAAGTATAATAAATTCCTTACTAGTATGTATGGAATTTATCTTCCAGTATGTTACAATATTAAATGGTTCTCGGGAGTATTTTAGAGTCATTTTGCTCTGAATGAAAATTGTAGAGCGAATGATAGGAATGCCTTGTTGTCAGGTAGCTTTTACTCTTCTATATTTAAAATATACTTAGTAGTTCAATAAGTGTGTGTGTATGTATATGTGTGTATGTGTGAATTCTAAGTACTACATATGTACTTTTTCACATAATCATATATAAATATGAACTCCAAATTGCCATGTATAAAATTATATATTCTTTCTAGTAAACCACTAATAATTTTAACTTTACTTTGCTAATAATGCATACCAACATGGATAAGCTATATTTTAAAGAGAATTTAGTCACTTGCTAGGATGTTCACTAACTTTCAAAAAATTTTTTAGACTACATAATGCTTTATTACTTTTAAATTTTCTCAATGCCAGTAAGAAAGGAACAACAGTTGCTGAAAGGCATTGAACTATAGGAAAAAACAGCTGAGCTAAATCAGCCTATTTCTTTTTTTTATTATGAATAAACATATTTTTTATCTGTGCATATGCTTGTTCAAGCTTCCTTTCCCCTCCCACCCCTTCCAATCACTTTTTCTTCTCCACATCTCTTTGTCTCCTCCCCAGCAAGGGCAGGAGGTTCCAAGGTCCCAATATGGCTTAGTTCAGCATGCACTCTTGGCAGATCCACTTTCCTCACCTCAACATCAACACTGGATCAGGTGTTTCTCTGGAGTGGGATCCAAGGTGCTGGTCCAAGGTGCTTCAGATCAAAAGCTGTTTAGTGTTTGTGGTTTGAAGCTTGAACATGTTTTGCTGTTTGCTTTTTTGTTTAGAGTCCACTAATGTGTGAGTACATCCCCTGCTTATATTTCTGGGTTTGTGATACCTCGCTCAGGATTTTTATCATTAAAGTTAAGCACACTATTCTGCTTTGTAAACTCCCTAAATTATTTCCTGGGTTTTAAATTTAACATTCTAAAAATAACCTCCAAGCTATCTATACACATGTGTGTATGTCTTTTTGTAGCAGTTTCAAGTTCAACCGTGACTCCTCTGTGTAACAGAGAAAATACATGACACCCTACTCTATATTTAGCTACAATCTAATATTGTGACAAGTGTATTTCAATTGACAAAATACCTGTGCTGCATGTCCTTTCTATAATTGGAATGAATCTACAGTGAGGATTATTTTTCATTCCCTGTGAGAAATCAATCCCATGTATTTGATGTCCTTTATGACCAGTTACAGCTGTTTCTATAAAAATCAGAGGCTTATTTGATAACCAAGGGTGGCATAAAACTTTTTCTTATGTGAATGACTATCATCATGCACTGTACACATATTCTTGAGTGTATGAACAGTAGAAAGACATAGAAAGGTTTTATTGGTACATCCTAGCAAATTTGATAATTTTATTTTTCTTATGCTCTTATGAAGATGTTTTATAAAGAGCAGTTAAAGATTTATATTCAAATCAACACCTTGAAATCAATGAGCAGTATACTTTCAGACCATGGTATTTGTCATATGAGTCACTTTTAAAGTGACATTTTATACTATATTTAACAAAAAATGTTGTACTAAATATCCTAAATGTGCAAAATAAAACATTTTATTTTTGAGAATAATTTTATTGTATTATAATCTGCCAAATATTCAAAATATAATTGTTTTAGAAAAACATGCTTTTTATTTTGAAAGTATAAATTCAGCTCAATTTTCAGTCATTATTGAGGGTTTTAATTTTGACTTACCTTCAGTCTGATAAAAAATTACCTTGAATTTGAGTGTTCTGTATCAAAATTCAAATAATATAAGGAGCCTCATAAAATTACTATGTGTACAAAATAAGAAATTTAATAATATTCTTTTGACAAAATATCTCTTCTTCATAACTGACTACTAGATTTCAAAGATTTCTTAAATATATGAAATATAATATATTAAGTTCAACTCTATAGAGCATTGTTATTTAGGTCTTATAAGTTTTTATATATAACTTTATAAGTTTTATATATATACATAAAATCTCCTTTTAAGGTTTTACTAAAACATTGTATAAAACTATTTCAATCATAATTTTGAAAGTTATTGTAACCTGACTTTATTAACCAATTTAAAATAATTAAAATTCAAGTGACATACAAGTTATATAAATTTCATTTAGAATATAAAAAAATGTCAGTGCATAAAGTTGTATTTATCAGAGATAGAAGTCCATGACTGTCCTTTCATGTGTTTTCATCCCTAATCTTATAAAATAATTAATTGATAAATAGCAATGAAAATTTTTTGTTTTATCTTTTTTTATTATGAATAAAGTCATATTTTTTGTCCATGTATACTATTGTTCAAACTCCCTTCCCCCTCCTGCCCCCTCCCAGTCACTCTCTCTTCTCCCCATCATTTTTTCTCCTCCCCAGAAAAAGCAGGAGGTCCCAAGGCCCCAAGGTGGTTTAGTTCCTCACCCCAATATCAAGACTGGGTGAGGTGTTCCTCTGGAGGGAGTGGGATCTAAGGTGCCTGTCCAAGGTGCTTCAGATCCCAAGCTGTTCAGTGTTTGTGGTTTTCAGCTTGGACATGGTTAGCTTTTTGCTTTTTTGTTTAAATCCACTAATGTGTGAGTGATTATCTTTCTGAGTTTGTGATACTTTGCTCAGGAGGATATTCTCCAAATCCATTCATTTGCCTGAAAATTTTAGGAAATTTTGTTTATAATAATAATCATCATATTTATTGAGAAAAGGAAGAATAATAAAAAGAACATTCTTTATATAGATTATTTATAACTATTTTAATTATAACATTTGCTTTTAAGTATAAAATCTCACAGTTTTAAACAACTAGAAGAGGAATGATAATTCAGTGGTATAAAATGCAGTACCTGGGATTGTTTAGTAACCCTCAAATACTTCTGGAAATAATATACTACTCAAAGTTATTGCACTTATTAGAAGAACTCAATCCTATTATTAGCAGGCAGATAATAACATTTTAAAGCCTGCATGTTCATTTCATAGGCATATCATTTTTAAAGTATTATATATTTAGTTTTATCATATATGCATACAAATAAATGTGCATATAAATAAAGATACAAAAACATGTACATATTTATGTACATGTACATATATATGTTGTGTAAAAAAAAGAACACACACTTATAATGTCTTCCTAATCCCATCTAGTTTAATCTTTATCTTAAAGTTAGTTTTCTAAAGACATACAGATAATGTCAACTACCGGAATTAAGTGAATGAACACAGTGATTGTAAGTTAATATAAAATAAAGTAACATATATAAATATATATATATTAAACATGCTACCAAGATTCACATATACAATATATGTCTTACAAGTTGAAATCAGATTTTTACCTATTGTTTTCCCATTAAAAATTCACTTTCTAACTTTCTGATTATATATAAAAATCATTTGGAAATTTTATGCTAAGAAGATATAAAATTCTAAAATATTTTTCCAATTAAAAATTTTAAATATCTATTAAAAACTATATAACAAACCTTTACAACAGATGGTGTCCCAAAGTGGGGCCCAAACACCTGCATAAAGCCTGAGAAATCTTAAAAAATATTCTGAGCATAGAAACAGAATGAAAAGACGCTTCCCAAATTGTATAAAGTGAGTCATGGCACAGAAAGGCTATCGTGCTGAATTTTAAAATGGCAGGTCCACAGCAGGCAGCTTAAATCCATACATTTCACAGAAGATTCGCTATAAACAACAAACTTGCTTGTGCTAGAATTTAAAGGTTTCTGCTTATATGGAAGAAAAAGGAATTCAGTCAAAAACATCTTTTTGGTAGTAGCATTTTCTTGGGTCTGCTCTGTTTGCTGGCAGCAAATAGAGATGTGGCTGGCACCTCTGCCATGTTGAAAAGTCGACAAAAGAGGCAGAGTCTACAATCAAATTGATACTAGCATGTTAAAGATTTTTCTGGTTGGAAAGTTATTTAAGGATACACAATGGAACAGATTCAGATGAAGAAAACCTCAAAATTGGTTACAATGTGTGTAAAATGTGCATAGGCTTCAGAGACAAAAGAAAAGGATACAGAAAGCCCTTAAAAAGAAAAATAGAGAAATAAAGGAATAGAGATGTAAGAGGTCATGTAAAAATGGTAAATACAGAAAGTCTGGATTATGGTTATTATTGTGTTTTGTTTTAATACTTTAACTTTTAGTGAGCTAACAGTAGAAAAATGATTGTACCTGATCTTTGACAAAGAGGCCCTAAGCATTCAATGGAAAAAAGATAGCACATTTAACAAATGGTATTGGCATAGCTGGATGGAAGTGTGTAGAAAAATGCAAATAGATGCGAGCCTGTCACCCTGCACAAAACTCAAATACAAGTGGATCAAAAATCTCAACAAGAACCCAGTCACTTTGAACTTGATAGAAAAGAAAGTGGGAAATACACTTCTAAGAATTGGCACAGGTGACCACTTCCTAAATATAACACCAGTAGCACAGACACTAAGACCAACAATCAATAAGTGGGATCTCCTGAACCTAGGAAGCTTCTGCAAAGCCAAGGACACTGTCAATAGGACAAAACCACAGTCTATAGAATGGGAAAAGATTTTCACCAACCCTACAAGTGATAGAGGACTGATCTCTAAGATATATAAAGAGCTCAAGAATCTAGAGCCCAAAACCTTGAATAACCCAATCAAAAAATGGGGTTCAGATCTAAAAAGGGAATTCTTAGCAGAGGAATTACGAATGGCTGAAAGGCACCTGAAAAAGTGCTCATCATCTTTAGCCATCAGAGAAATGCAAATGAAAACAACTTTGAGATACCACCTAACACCTGTTAGACTGGCTAAGATAAAAGGCACAGATGATAGCCTATGTTGGAGAGGATGCAGAGCAAGGGGAACACTCCTCCATTGTTGGTGGGAGTGTAAGCTTGTTCAGCCACTTTGGAATGCAATATGGCAGTTTCTCAGAAAATTGAGAATCAATCTCCCCAAGGACCCAGCAATACCACTTCTGGGTGTATACCCTAAAGAGGCACATTCACACTCCCAAGGTATTAGCTCAACTATGTTCATAGCAGCATTATTTGTAATAGCAAGAACCTGGAAACAACCTTGATGTCCCTCAACTGAAGAATGAATTAACAAGATGTGGTACATCTACACAATGGAATACTACTCAGCAGTAAGAAAAAATTATATCCTAAAATTTGCAGGCAAATGAATGGGTTTGGAGAATATCCTCCTGAGCGAGGTATCACAAACTCAGAAAGATAAGCAGGGGATGTACTCACTCATTAGTGGTCTCTAAACAAACAAACAGGAAAAAAGCAAAGCATGCCCAAGCTGCAAACCACAACCACTGATCAACTTGGAATCAGAAACACCCTGGACTGACCCTTCGGATCCCACTCCACCTAGAGGAACACCTGACTCACTCTTGAGGGAGGGGGAACAAAACTGGATCTGCCAGGAGTGGAGACTGAACTAAGCATTATTGGATCAGTGGAACCATGGGGCTATCTGCTGCCTGCCCAAGAAGGGGATGGGGAGTTGTGTAGAAGAAAAAATGACCTGATGTGGCCAGAGGGGGAAGGGATCTTGAATAAGGATATACAAGGATAGAAAGTGTGACTTCTTTGTTCATAATAATAATAATAAAAAGGCTACTAAGTTCATATATATGATGTTTATTCAATAAAGTAGGTGTTAGTTTCAAAATTACATTTAGAAAAATTGATATTATTCTAAAATATTTAAGGGAGATAGTCATATGGTTTTATGAGTGAGTGACTGGCTATGAAAATGAAAGAAAATCAGGGCCTAGCAGAGTCACCAGGCAATTAATCTGTATTGCACAAATTCCATTTGGCATTATAATATAAAACTAGAGCCTGACTTTAGAGAAAAACTGAAATATTAGAGAGATATAAAAAAACCCAGAAAACAAAAAGCAAAGGAACAAACTAAAAAATAAGAAAAGAACTTACTTCCTATCCAAACAAATCCATAGGCCTGTCTCCAGCAATTCTTCTACTCCAAGCATCCTTGTCCATAGGCATAAAAGAAGTGGCAAGCAAAGGGAAAAAGTTCTAATTCTTCTAGACTTATCTTTCATTTTCAGCCCAGGTATCTCATTTCTTTTTTTATAGTTTTTTTTTTTTTTAAAACCAATGTCAAGCTTTATAAAAAAAAAAAAAAAAAAAGCAAAACATCCAGCATAGCTAAAAAAAAAAAAACAAAACAAAAACAAAACCCATACTATAATAAAACTTTTCTACTCTCAAAAATATATGAAATAAAAAAAATGAAATCTAAAGCTGCCAAAGCCAGGTTAGGCTAAGCTACAGATGAAGAAAGCACAGTAGGTAACAGCTAATGCCCACAGATGCACTATGGCCACCACAAATTTCTGCTAAGTAACCCCTTTACAGTCAAACCAAAAGGATTTTCTTTTTTCTTTTCTTTTCTTTTCTTTTCTTTTCTTTTCTTTTCTTTTCTTTTCTTTTCTTTTCTCTTCTTTTTTTTCTTTTTGTGAGTGTGTGTATTTACGTGTTTTGAATCACTTTATTCACCCATGATATTTCAATGACATAAGAATGTTTTTGCTTAAAGTCCACTAGTGAGTGAGTACATACCCTTCGGGTTTGTGAGACATTGCTCAGGAAGATAATCTCAATTCTGTTGTAGTAGGTTTTTTTTTTGACCTGTGTTGGGTTTGGAGGTTTGTGTCTGGCGCACGTGTGGCGCCGGCGGTTTGGAACCTGGTTCGGGCGCCCACGGCTTTTGTCCCCCAAAAGAAATGAAATTACATGCTTATATATTTTAATACTGTTTGGCCCATATTTTATCACATTATTAGCTAGTTTTTTTTTTATCTTAAATCAACTCATTTTCATGAATCTACCCACCATGTGGCTTGCAGCCCGTGGCTCACTTGAATTCTTACATGTTTTTTCTTTGGGAGGTGAATGGCAACTGGCAAACTCCACCCTTCTTCTTACCTGCTTGTGTTCTGATTCTCCACCCTCTTCTATGGTGCTCTACACAGGCCAAAACAGTTTTTTGTTTACAGTACACAGAGAACATTCCTACCACACAATTCCATCCATTTGCCTGCAAATTTTAATATATCATTTTTTCTTACTGCTGAGTAGTACTTCTTGTGTAGATGTACCACAGTTTGTTAATCCATTCTTCAGTTGGTAGGTACCTAGTTTATTTTCAGGTTCTTCCTATTACAAGTAATGTTATATGAACATAGTTGAGCTAATAACTTTGGACTGTGAATGTGCATGTATATGCTTAAAAGTGGTTTTGCTTGGGGAGATTGATTCCCAGTTTTCTGAGAAACCACCATACTGCATTCCATAGTGTCTGAACAAGCTGATACTCCCACCAACACTAGAGGAGTGTTCCTCTTGCTTTACAACCTCTCAAGCATAGGCTGTTATCTGTATCTTTGATCTTAGCCATTCTGACAGGTGTAAGGTAGTATCTCAAAGTTGTTTTGATTTGCATTTCTCTGATGGCTAAGAGCACCAAACACTTTTTCAAGTGCCTTTCAGCCATTTGTAATTCTGCTGAGAAATCCCTTTTTAGATTTGAACCCCATTTTTTGATTGGCCTAGTCAAGGTTTTTGGCTCTAGGTTTTTGAGTTCTCTATATATTTTAGAGATCAGTCCTCTGTCACTTGGAAGGTTGGTGAACATCTTTTCCCATTCTCTAGGCTGTTGTTTTGTCCTATTGACAGTGTCCTTGGCATTAAAGAAGCTTCTCAGTTTTAGGAGGTCCTACTTATTGACTGTTGTTCTTAGTGTCTGTGCCACTGGTGTTATATTAGGAAGTGATCACCTGTGCCAATGCATTGGAGGGTATTTCCCACTTTCTTTACCACCAGTGTCAGTGTGGTTGGTGGCATGTTGAGGTCTTTAATTCACTTGGATTTGAGTTTTGTGCAGGGTGACAGGCTTGTATCTATTTGCAGTTTTCTACAGACTACCATCCAGCTATGCCAACACCATTTGTTAAAGATGCTACCCTTTTCCCATTGAATATTTTGGACTTTTTTGTCAAAAATCAGGAGTTCATAGGTTTTTGATTCAATATTGGGATTTTCGTTTTGATTCCATTGAGCCACAAGTCTGTTTTAATGCCAGTACCAGGTTGCTTTTATCACTGTAGCTCTATAATATAATTTGAAGTTGGGGATGGTGATGCCTCCTGAGGTTCTTTGTTGAGCAAAATTATTTTGGCAGTCTTGGCTTTCCTGTTACTCCAAATGAAATTAAGTGTTGTTCTTTCAATGTCTGTAAAAAATTGTGTTGTGATTTTGATGGGGAATGCATATAATCTATAGATCACTTTTGGTAGAATTGTCAGTTTTACTATGTTGATACTACCTATCCAGGTGCATGGGCAATGTTGATGTCCTCTCTCCCCTTATCTTTTCAATGTAGTTCTCGAAGTTTTAGCTTAAGCAATAAGAGAATGAAAGGAGATTAAGGGGTACAAGTTGGAGAAGAATTGAAACTATCTCTATTTGCAGATGATATGATTGTATATATAAGTGACACATAAAATTCTACCAGAGGACTTCTACAGCTGGTAAACATCTTCAGCAATGTAGCAGAATACAAGATTATGTCAAGGAAATCAGTAGCCCTCTTATACAGTAAAGATAATGGGGCTGGAAAAATATAACGGAAACATCACCATTTATAATAGCTGCAAATAGCATTAAATATCTTGGAGTAACTATAACCAAAGTAGTGACGTATCTATTTGACAAAAACTTTAAATCCTTGATTTGCATTTAAGTGATGACTTAAGATGTTGATCACTTTTTCAAGTGCCTTTCAGCCATTTGAAATTCTTCTGCTAAGAATTGGCTTTTTAGTTCTGAACCCAATTTTGTAGGTGGGTAAATTAGGGTTTTTGGGCTCTAGTTTCTTGACCTCTCTATATATTTTAGACCTCAGTCTTCTTCTGCCCAGCTATTTCACTTCTTGGTTCAATTTTCCTAGGGCTAGAATTAAAGGTATGTACCACCACCACCTGCCTCTTTTAGGCCCTGAATTTACAAAGATACAGATGGATCTCTGCCTCTGAGTACTGGGATTAAATGCTTGGGTAGGCACTATCTGATCTTCATGTTTTGTCTCTTTAGGTGGCTCTGTCCTCTGATATTTCAGACTATTTTTAATTAAATATACAATATGTCACATAACTGCACTGAGCAACATATTCCATCTATATATTAAAATCAAGTGATGAAACAAAAGTTCTGAATACTTAGATAACTGCCTATTTTCTAGTTCATCTTACCCAGTTTTTTTCATAAAAATATTCATATAGGCAATATAATATCAATTTTGATGGGCAAAAGAACCAATTGTGCAAAAGCAAATCTGTGTTCAGTAACATTATATGGAAACAGGTGGTGATTAATTTGAATGGTGTGAAATTTTCAGTATTTTTCAAATGCTGACAAAAGCAAACAGCGTTTCTCTTTTCATCTTCTGTCATTCAGCAAAATTAATTGCATTTCTGCATGACAGACTGTTGCATTCTCTTTATTTATCTGAACAAGATATCACCTTATACTTAATTTGCCTTTGAGAATGTCTTTGGCACTTTTATAGTGAAAGTTTAGCATCATACTAGTGCTTATCTATCAGAGTCTGAGCCTTAATTATAGCCACTTTGGATCTCCAACATTGGGTTTCTATGTTTGCATTAGTAGAATAAAGACTGATTTCTGATTTTTATACTATTATACATCTACAGTAAGGAGACAGGGAAGAGAGTTTATGGAATAAAAGATAAATATTTCAATTTTCAAATTAGTTTCCTTTATGTATTTAGTGATCACATGTTAGTTATGTCACAGCACTTTCGTAATTCTACTATAATGTGCATGAGTAGTAATATTAGTAGATACTATTACGCATTTTTCAAATTGAAATTTGTAGATCATCAATGATAAATTAATTCTAATTAATTAGAATAATGACTGTGCCTTTTCAAATGTTAAAATTAAAAAATATGAAATTAAGTGAAGAAAATACCTACCAGATAGTTGATCAAAGTCATTATTTTACCAAAAAAAATATGCTGAGGTGACTAATAAAAAAATCGATTACTTAAAAACAGTGGTTGAGCTCTAGATACTATTCATATAGACATTCATATCAGGTTGATATTGCAGATTTTCACACTTTTAGCAATCTTTAGATGTAATTTTCTCCAAGTGCTCAGTTGCCAGAACCTTATCAATTTTTAAGATGTGTATAAAAAGAAAGTCTTTACTTCATGCATTTAAAGAATACAAAGAATCCCTTTCTCTGTTTTTTTTTTCCAAAATTTATATTTCAACATTTTTTTCAAATACACAGAGAAAAAATTTGTTGGTAGTTTCTTTCAGTAAATGGAATTTTCTCTTATATTTAAATAATAAAATAAACATTTAGCCTTAATATATGCATGGAAAAATACTTAATTTTTTATCTAAACTTAATTCCCTGAGAATACTTGGTGATTGATTGGCTAAGCACCTTTTGTTGCTTTGGCTAGAATAAAATATGCATTTGCAGTACTGCATTGATTATATTTGTAAGCAAGTTACATTTAAAGTGATAATAGTTATGGCACCTTCAAAAAAAATCATCCAGTGCCATGTAAGATATGCTTAGTACTTTGTATGCGATCTGCCACTTAATCCTCTCAACAACTACATATTATGAAGCTGAAGTTCTTAGCAGGTATACTATTTAGCAGAACCCTCACAGCTAGAGATGGCTTCACTGAAATATGAAGAAGACTTCTCTAAACTTGAAAATTTTAAGTACTTGTAGGAAACAAATGTATGAAAATTTCTTGAAGTAAAGTAAAAAAAAATGAACATGATTGTTATGTTGTAAATAGTGTTGGTTTCGTGCCTCGGAAGAGATACACACTACCAAGGCCACACAAGGGTTTATTTTAAAGAATTCCCAGGTGGGTACAGAACCAAAGCAGGGCAGAAGTAGATAAAAAGAGAGAGACTAAAAGTAGTGCATCTTTTTTAAGAGAAGGGGTGTGTAGGGTTTACGTAGTCACATTTAGGGGGTGCCTCTGTTTGAGGTTATGCGTCCAAGGAGGTGCTTCTACACGCCGTACTGCAAGGTTTATGCAGCCACGCCCAGGGGCGTTACTCTGTAGGAGGTGCATTCCACCAGAGCTGCATTTGCTCAACAATAGAATGTTTTGCATGCAAGTTGCATAGGCTATTTATTAGTGTGTGATTCTGGACACAACATGAGTCAATTTTCTTAAAGTATAATGTTAACTGTACTTTGAAACTGGCTGTTAACCATTTTGTCATATAGATTTCAAGTTGTGTACATTTTTTCAAGTATCATGGAACATTTTTGTTTAAAAATGGAAACTAAAATAAAAAAACTGCTTTGAGATTTCATTTTACTCTACATATAAACTATAATCTCAAGAAAACAACTGCCATCAAATGGTGGTAATAAAACAGGATAAAGAAAACCCTAATTTAGTTCTTATGGGATAACAAACAAGTAAAACCATTCTAGAAATCAGTGAGATTGGTTTACCAAGTACTGTAGCTAAGTCATTCTTTGTAATATAATATATATGACCACAGACTCAGTCGCCTACTCCACTGAGAGTTGTTCAATCATGTTCACTGATGCTTGTTCACAACAGCTAGGAAACAGAAACAATAAAAATGGATTTCAAATGATGATTGAATAAAGAAAATGTAGTATATAATTAAAATAAAATTTATTCAGATGTATAGAAGTAGATCTGCAATTTTCAGATAAATAAAAATAATTAAAAATATTGTGTTGAATCAGAATACTCAATCACAGCAATATAAATCCTGTTTGTTTTCTCTCATTAGTTATACTTGGCTCAAATTTTTAGAGTTTATAACCTGATGTGACTAAAAAAGACAATATATTCGAAATGTCCAAGGCAGGAAATGGAGAAGGAGGAGAATGAGAGAGTAGAACATAGGTCCTATGATAAAAAATATTTTTAAAAAAATGTTTTTGCAACTGAAAGCAGATAATCCTATGGGAGAAGAACAAAAGATAGAGATAACACAAAGGAAGTTTAAAAGCATATGTAAACATTTTTATAAGCTCACCTTAAATCTAATATGTTAAGAAAGCAACTAACAACTAATGCCTCAAAGAATAATTGAAAATGTGAACAATTATTTACTGTGTGGAGAATTACAAACTAGCCTGAAAACTCTGGAAATCAGTATGGAAAATCCTCACAAATATATAAATAAATCTACTAATTACCAATTTTCACTATTCCATGGCATTTCCACAAAGAACTACACATTACATATTTCACAGGTATTTTATCATTTATATTCATTGTTTCTCTATTCCCAGTACCTAAGGAATGTAAACAACCCAAATGCTCATCAACTAAGGAATGAGTAATGAAAATGTGCACCATATGGGATATTATGCAATTGTAAAGTAAAATAAAATCATGAAATTTGCAGGTAAATGAATATATAATCTTAACCCAAACACATTCAGCCACAGGTCACATGTTCTTTCTCATCTGAGATTGTATCTTCAACTCTTTAGATGTGAGTATATATCCTGGAGTAAATAAAGGAACTAGAAAATTAAATCATGTTTGAAGCTGTAAGGAGAGAGTAATAAAATAATAAAAGTAATCTGAGTGAGATAATTGGACAAATGTAGAGGTAAGAATATTTTGTGTAGGTGGGAAGAAGAAGATAGAGAATAAGGCAAAGGATGGTAAAACAACACACAAACATACACCCAATAAAATACCTACACACACACACACACACACACACACACAGGATTTATGCCACTGGGCTGATAATTCCCCTCACTCTCCAAAGCCATAGGTGTCTAACAAACTCTATGTTTTAAAAGACTAGCAGGCATTTTATGACACTCAAATTCAAACAGATACAGAGAGGATTAACTAGAACCAAAGAGAGGAAATTATAGGAGCCAATGGAAAAATGATAGTGGAGATCAGAATAGGAGGACAAGAGATAAAAATAATTTGATGGAATCAAAAACTATTCAGACTAATTTTTAATTTGATGTCTCTTTGAGTCTGAGGAATACCAAGTATTATTTTTTGGTTATGTTTTTAGTAAGGTAAATTATCAGTTACTTATTTTTTAATAAATTATATTGTATTGTAATCTATTCTCATTAGCTAGAAATCCTAATTTTCAACTCCTGAGTAGTTGAGAAAATTTCTTTTTCTGAAATATTACTAAAGTAAATAATTTCAAATATTAGAAAGTAGTAGTTTTATCTAAGCATTGAAACTGAGCATAAACATTTTATTTGAGGGTAAGTTAGAAATTTAACAAGAATTAAAATTACATAAATTTAAAATTACATAAAACTCAAATTAATTGAAGGGTTTCTAAATGGTTCAATTAGAGCTAATTGTTTTAAGCAATATTTAAGTGTAGTTTACAATGCATGTAGAGATAACATACAGTAAAGATTAAAGTTTATTTTAATTTCATAATTAATTCTCATCAAGAATCTAATCTAATCCTAGGATAAGTAAACATTTAATTGTCTGTCCATAGTTTTGTAAATATTGCTATAAATATAGAGGACAGAGAGGCCCAAAGAGGTGATCTGCTAGTGGAGCAAATGTTCACTCAGAAATACAAATTATATTTTGTGTCATAATCACATAGCCTTTACACTGGATCTCTATTGAGTCTCACAGTAGGAAGTAAGATTTGAGAAACGAAGGCAGGGCCTTCTCCCTCACAGGAAACCCACTGAGACAGTGAATATGTCAGTCATCAGTGCCAGACATCCTTAGCCAGGATAAAAATTCTATTTTTCAAGACAACTAGATTCAAGCAGGAAAATTATACAATGCAATGGTGAGTTCAATTTTATTTTTAATCCATTGTCAAGAAATGGGTTGAGATTTGTTATATCATTTTTCTTACCTTTGGAATAGAATTTAAATTTTAGTCATGCAGTAATTCTAAGAGAATCTATTTTATTTATTTTTTAAAGGAAAAAATCTAGTCATATTAGCATTAATTAAAAAATTCAGAGGGTATCTAAGGTCTTGAAAAAGGAGTGTTTGCTAGAAAAATGTCGTGAACTGGAGTCTTATACTCAGAGTAGTTACCCTTTGATTTTACAAAAACTCTTTGTTGTTAAATTCCTCAAAGCTATGTTTCTTTTAGGATAATCCTGTTTTATTATCTGACATTGAAATCATTTTCCAGAATGTGTTATGGTTAACAAGGGACTAATACAATTGTTCACCATTTCATGACTCATTTCAATTAATAATACATGTTATTGGGAATCTTACCTGATTAATCCATTGACCAAGACTGACTACACTTAGGTTCATGCATTCTTTTAAAAATATCTCCCATGTGATATGGCTACAGATATTAAAGCAATCAATGTGTGTGGGCTGTTGTTAAAATAATATTAAAGTTATTAAACTAATTTAATATTTTTGTTATGACTCCCATTTTGAAAAGTGAGTCAGACTTAGTTATACATATGTGGTTGTTGGTAGATTAAATCTTACTTCTTTCTATTAGATTTGTTCAAATAATATTTCTACGATGTAAGAAGCTGGCTTACTTAAACACTTCCTGCTTCAACATTCATTTATAAAAAAAGTTTTTAAAAGTGTTTCAATAGTGTAATTATTAGACATATACAATTATTTTAAGATGTAGCTGTATTATAGTCAGGACAAATACACATAGGAATATAATATACATAATAAAGCATAGATGTAATTTCAAAAATGAGGGAGATATTAAAGGGCATTTCAGTGCTCTGAAGCTAGTTATTGCAAGGAGACAACATTCTACTTGCGGAGACAATTGAAAAAGATAGATTTGTAAATCTTTTTGAGAAGATATTTTAGAGACTTGGGAATAAAATGACACAACTAGTTAAGAGTTTAGGTACATATTATAATAAAGAGACTGGACTCGAATTTGCCTCCCTAATTTCTTTAATGTATTTATTCTATATCATGACTTATCACAGACTACTGTAACTACAAGCCACATGTAGAGAACCTATGGGTACAGTATGAAAAGCCAAGGTTCCGATGGTAGAAAATTTGTTGTTATTAATAAAGAAATTAGAGTTGAATAAACAAAGAGGTTTATATATAGCATGACCTGTACAAAATAAAGTATTTCTTGTTATGTGCCTTTTCCTAAGGATATGTGTACAATTAATTCACAGGAAGATAGAGTGATAATTTTTGAATCAAGATAAAACTTCTCTTATGTGTAGATCAATAAACCATTGAGTTTATTGGTATTATTTACAAAACATGAGTGACTCAAAGACAAATGAAGTAGTCAGAAGGTTACTTTAGCAGGTGTGATGATTGACAGAAACTGCATTTTTAGAGTTCACTGTTAACAAGCAGGCAACATCCTCTGAAGAACTGTCTCTGCCTAACAAGTGCTTACATCTTGGGGAGCAATGGGGACGTGTACTTTCCAAGCTTTCTTATTCTAATTGTTATTTTTGCAGGTAATAATTACACCAGTCCTGCTTCCATTTCTTTCTTCCAACTCCTCCATAAATCTCTTTGCTCTATCATTCATGACCTTCTTTTTTTCTTTAATCACTGTTAAACATCATGTGTTTGGGTTCCAAATTACATAAATATAACCTACCTAGTCTGCATAATGTTTCTTCTGTGCGTATATGTTCAAGATTGACCTTTTGGTGTTTATAACTAATTGGTGTGCTTTTCACTGAGGAAGACTATTTCTTCCATGCTCAGATTTATCTAGATGTCTAAAGTTCTCTGTGTAGAGTGGAGGCATCTTGAGCTTCATCCTGTCCTCTACCATCCCCCACCCACATTAGCATGTCTACTGGTGTCTTTCTTGTTCAGATTCAAGCTTGGGAGCTCTCAATTTCATTAGCTTCAGATGTTATAGAAACTCATTCTCCCTGCTAATGAGAGTGTTATAATCCAAAGAAAGACATACACTGCACTCTTAATATTATATTTCATTAAATTTCTACTTTGGCAATTACTTGGTAATTCTTCACTTTAGCTCTACATAAATGGACAGAAAACAGTAAGAATGTACATGATTAACTATGTTGTAGCACTTAGTAAACAACTTAAAAATAGCAGGCATTTTATAAAATAATTTCTTCTTGATGTTGCTAATTTAAAAATAATTAGTAAGAAAATGATATGAGATTTCACTTATGAAAAAGTTTGAACATTTTTACTTCACAGAAAATGAGAATTTTTCTAACTTCTACATTTCCCTTTACATTTTATTGAGTAATATATTTAGTATTACATTTATTGAGAAATAACAATATGAAATATTTTGTTCATATACTATTTTCTTTTTTTCCTTCTTTATTTTGTATTTATCAAAAAAAACAGTAAAAAGAATTTAAAATGCGGAAGAGTTAACAATA
Source organism: Sigmodon hispidus (assembly GCA_004025045.1). NCBI lineage: Eukaryota > Metazoa > Chordata > Mammalia > Rodentia > Cricetidae > Sigmodon > Sigmodon hispidus. The sequence continues at coordinate 53,217 of PVIH01013383.1, forward strand.
ACTATACAGAGGATAAGAATCATAAGCATGGCTTATCAAGGGTGGAAATACAAATAAGATTGCTACACTTATATTTTCTTTGTGTTCAGCTTTTCCTCTGAATTTTTTTTTCCATCCCTGTATATCCTTATTCAAAGTCTCTTCCCCCTCCCACCACATCTGGTCATTTTTTTCACAACCATCTTCCTATAAATACATTTTAGAAATATTTCACTTTTGTAAATAGAATAAAAGTACAATTAAAAACTAATATGTGAAGGCAAATGGATGGATTTGGAGAATATCCTCCTGAAGGAGGTATCGCAAACCCAGAAAGATAAGCAGGGGATGTACTCACTCATTAGTGGACTCTAAACAAAAAAGAAAAAAAAAAAAGCCAAACTGCAAACCACAACCACTGAACAGCTTGGGATCAGAAACTCCTTGGACTGACACCTTGGATACCACTCTCCCTAGAGGAACACCTGACTCTGTCTCTATGTTGGGGGGAGAAAACTGGATTTGCCAGGAGTGGAGGATGAACTGAGCAATATTGGGACCTTGGGACCTTGGGACCTCCTGCCCCTGCTGGGGGTGGGGGAATGGGGAGATGTGGAGAAGAGAATGACCTGATGTGGTGGTAGGGGGAAGAGACCTTGAACAAATATATAAAAGGATAGAAAATGTGACTTCTTTATTCATTATTTAAAAAATGGAAAAATATAACTAATATGTGTTATCCAAATCTAAAAAATATTTAATAATTATCTTTATATTGCTTAATTGAGTTAAGTGTATTTTTAACTAGTTAAAAGATATTTATTTTAAATTAGCTATTGTAATATCAAAATTAATACAATATAATTTTAGCATTAAAGTGGTTCTTAATTACATGTTTGGCATACAGATATGTAATAGCATACACATTGATTTTATTGGAAATTTAGACTAAATATCACAACTAACCTAAGAAAGAAAATATACTAAGGAAAACTTCACCTTATAATTTATCAATGGAAGATTATCTTTTACTCACCCAAACACATGAAAGTAAATATTAAATGGTCATCTATATGTACTCATTGTGTGATTGATTTGCTTGTACTTAAGCAACATCAGTCACTGAAGGAAAAATTAAAGAGGAAACATAAATGTAAAATTGAGAATGTTGAGATCTCACCTTTAGTAGTGAAGTAATAAAAGACAAAAAAAAAAAGCATAGTTTATTGAAGCCAATGGACTCTTTATATCAAAAAAGCAAACCAAGAAAATACATGTAGCCAGAAGTCTCTGGCCAGGCTAGCCCCAAGGTTCGGACCCAGAGTCCCAATGGCACTTAGTCTCAAATACTCACACAAAGGCTTATATTAATTACAATATGTTTGGCCTAAGGCTCAGGCTTATTACCTTCTAGTTCTTAAAACTAAACCAATTTTTATTACTCTATGTGTCGTCATGTGTCACCATAGTTTTACCTGTGTTCCATTACATCCTGCTTTCTTAACAGCAGTCTGAATCATATTCTTGACTCTGCCCTTCTCCATCTTTATCTCTGGCTAGATATACTTCCTGCTTCTTAGCTGCCTTGGATAGGCCAAAGCATTTTCTTTATTAACAAATAATAAAGCACATTTACAGTGTACAGAAAGACATCCCTTATCTAACTCAGGAGGTGATATTGTCATTATTTCCAAGAAACAATGGTGTTCAGAAAGCATGATCTCATGATATGTATTTAGGAACAATTGCAAAGAGCAACATGAGATGCTTTTCAAGAGTAAAATCATGCAGACTGTTCATGATTTTGTTTAAAGAAGCTTTGGTTGACTGATGAATACAAAAACAATTTATATAATGCTGTAAATTTTCTCAAAAATGAGAAAATGAAACATTCTTGTATATTATTTTGCAATAAAAATTGAAAAAGGATAGTTATTGAAGAATCTTGAGCTGGAGATTAGAAGAGTTTTTACTTTGCCTTATGTGTAGAAGATAGTGCATTAGTATTAAAATGAGTGAATGTTGCAAAACAAACAAGTAGCATAAAATAAAGCAGAGAAAACTAACAAATCAGTTAGACACAAATGAAAACATTAGGTTTTTCCAGCAGAGAATATTTTTCTCATGAATTAAGGAAGGCAACTATGAGGTCAGGCACTTGCAGGGGAAACATACTGACAATGAAACCATGAAATTCTCAGTCCTTACTTGAAGTGGGATGTCCTCATCAAATCCCTCCCCTAGGGGATCAAGGAAAAACTGGGAAGAGGAAGCAAGAATATTTAAAATGTCAATGGTGATGGAAAACAGCAGGGAAACAGAAACACGGTGACTGACATACATATGAACTTACAGATTCTATGACTTCAAGCACAGAGCCAGCACAAATGCAAACCTGAAGTGGTCCCAAGTTTGAGAGCAAATATTGGACACAAACCCTCATCCCTAACCGAGAAGCTATCTTTAAATGTCAACCTCTCTCTCTGTCTCTCACACACACACACACAAAGTTTTATCCAATGGATTCTCACTGATTATTAAAACCATACTTATGAGGGGTCCCATGTCGGTTGTATTTTTAGAAACTTTTGTCTCATAATGTATAATTGAGTATTTCTCAATGTATTAGGATTTTGTATATAATGGGTTTTAATTTTGTAATTTTTAGAGGTTTTATGTTTGTATTTGTAACATGTGTTACACATGCTTCTTTTCTTCTATCTGTTTTGTTTTATTTCAGTTTTCTTCTTGTATTTGTTTGATTCTTTTCTGAAAGAGTTAAAGAACACATGTGGTTTGATGGATGGGGAGGTGGGGCAAATTTTGGAGCAGATGAAGGAGAGAAGAGATGAAAATATCCTATATAAAAATTACATTAATTTAAAAAATGATATAATTTAAAAAAGAAGAAAGCCAATGGAAGGGGAAAGCTGTTTGTCTACTTAATTTCATTATAGGCTAACTGGAATAAGTCTGTTAAGTGCTAATTGTGTGTGTATGTGAGTGTGTGTGTGTATGTTTGTGTGTATGCATGTGTGTGCAAGCGTAAATGCATCAACAGATGAGTATGGAAGTTGGTAAAAATTCAGAGTGATCCTAAAAGTTAATCTGCAATATCATTCATCAGATGTTCTACACCTTGAGTGCTATGAAGTTTTGAGAAGTGTTTCTCCTTGGCTTGAACTTCCTTAAGTACACTAGTGTGCTGGTTCTCATGGGCTCATATGGTTGACTACATGGTCCCCTGTTGGTGGAACTGTTTGCAAAGGATTAGATGGTCTGTCTTATTGGAATAGGTATAGTTTTGTTGAAGGAGCTCTGTATCTGGGAAGTCTGTAAAGTTTAAAAAGACCATGCCATTCCCAATTAGTGCTCTTCTGAGCTCTCTCTCTCTCTCTCTCTCTCTCTCTCTCTCTCTCTCTCTCTCTCTCTCTCTTTCTTCTTATAGATTTGATAGAATCTAACAAATACTGCTCCAGGACTGTGTCTGACTTCCTTCAGTAATCTTTATCAAGATAATGCTCATGGATTGAACCTTTGAAAAAATATAATGAGTTCCCAAAAAGCTACTTCTTTTATAAGTTGTTAAGCTATAGTATTTCTTCACAGCAATAGAATAACAACTAAGGAAATAGTGTGAATTAGGAATGAACCCTGAGATTTTACCTGTCTTCTGCTATTGAGCACAGAGAATGCTGGTATGTGCAACCATAAATAACACTTTTTTCTTTAAAGATTTATTGTTTTATCATTTTAAATTATGCATATGTATTATGTACTTGTATAAAAGAAAAAGATATATGCACATGATTGTAGAGGGAAATGACTTAGATTTTCTTAAAACTGTATTTAAAAACTTTTGTGAGCCACCAATTCAGTCCTCTCCTTTGTATATTGTGGAACTTTTTAACAGATTTGGGGCATCAACTTCAGGTGCTCAGCTTTGTAGAACTAGAACTTCACTTATTTTATCCTAAATGCTCTTGAAAAATTTTTTAAATAATGAATAGATAAAATCAAAAACATATCACAAACAAAACTTACAGAGCATGGCAGTTTACAAAATATATAAAAACTAGGTTGAGCATCAGTGATTGAGTATTAAAGAGGCCACTTTGAGTTCTAAAGAGGTCACTTGCATGCTGTGTAGTTTCAATAATTACAAATAAAGACAGTACTTGATAGATGCAGGAATGGTAAGAAAGATGAATCTCATTTCACCTGCTAAATGTTCATATTAAAAATCTTCACTGAGAGATGATTAGTGGCAGCATTTTCCTTTATTCACAGTACTTGGAAGGCAGAGACAGATGGATTTACATGAGTTTGAGGCTAGTCTGGTCTACAAAATCATTCCTTAAACAGTTAGGGCTAACCACAGAAATCCTGTCTTGTAAAACAGGAAAAGTTGCTACAGTATCACTTGTATTTTGAAATGTAAAAATCCAATTGTCATCTGTTTAAAAGGTGTTGAAGAATTAAAACAAAAAAATGATTTTATGCCCTTTATACAATAAGTGGAAATAGTCTTATCAACTGCAATATGACTCAAAAGGAGAAGTTGGCATTAAAGAAAGCACCCAATCTAAGAGAAGCATATGGTAAATTTATTTGAATACAATGAGAAGTCATAGTTTAGAGAATGAAGGCTTGAGTTTCAAACATGAGGTTGAAAGATGCACCTGCTCCTTTGTAGTGGGTGTTCATTCCTCCAGTACTTTTGGAGTACCAGCCTGTTATGTGTGGCCTCTTCCTTGGTTACTTTAGTTCTTAAAACTAAAGAGGGCATGCAGCATATCTCTCCCTCCCCTATTCTCCACGCCCTCTTTCTCAATTGCAGCTGTTTAGTTGGTTCTGTGTCCGTGAGTCTATTTTTTCCAATTTTCTATCTTATTAAAACTTTATACCCTTTAACAAGCCTCTTTTAGATTTTATGTGACACTCCTTTATCCTAAACAGATTTCTATATTCTCTGTCACTCAGCTTCCTTACTATGAAACATTGCTAGTGGTAGGAACCCCTATAATTTATCAAATAAAATTACTTCAAAAGCATAATGTCTGAATTAAAATGTGGAAAATATCATAAAACTTACACTTTTAAAGAAAATGAATATAATTAACAACCAAAAACTTTTGAACAATTATCAAATATATATACAGCTTCTACCTCAAGTAAAATTTCCTCTTTATATCAAACTTCCATGGATTATGTCTATCTACACTCAGGATATGTATAGCCAACAAAATATAAACTAAATAAATCTAGGAAGCAGATTACATAACTGATGAAAAATATTCACATGGCACTTCCACGGCTCCTGCTGAGGGAAACCCCGCCACGACCTCGAACTGAGCGAACCAACTGCTGGGGTCTCAGAGGGGCGGATTCGGACCCCGCCCAGAGGTCAGGAGGGGGCTAGAGGCCTCAGTGCCTTTATCCCAGCCTGGGAGGGAGAGTTGAGCTCCCATTGTTGCTG
>PVIH01013384.1:0-58674 GCA_004025045.1 Sigmodon hispidus
TTCTGGAAGTTACTTCATGCTTCCAACTTTAGGTATATATTTTCCTTCTCAGGTCTTGACGGTGTTGAAGATTAGATAGTGAGGTTGTTATTACTTCACATTCCAGCAAAGACACTCGAGTCTTAGAACTCTATTATTTAGGATAAACAGCCTTAAAACAATCCCTATATATATATTTTCTTTTTGTATCAACATTTTAAATATTAAATTGCACTTTGTAGTTGTTTGCTAGCGGTAGTCTAACCTCACTTATGTTAGTTCCTTCCTCTTTCCCTCACACTGTCTTATGGTAATCCCTGTAGTATGTAGTTTTATACCTAATTTAGAACCTTCATATTTAGACAAAATGGGGAGATGTAGCAGGAATCCCTGATTGTATTAGAGAGACATTGCTTTTGGGGGCAGCGCGCGCCGCGGCGGCGTAAGAAGAGGCTTCCGGGGCAGCGCGCGCAGTGGCGGTGTGGGAGGAGGCTTCCGGGGCAGCGCGCGCAGCGGCGGTGTAGGAGGAGGCTTCCGGGGCGGCTGCGGCGGCGGAAGGAGGGGGCGGTTCTTCCGGCTCGATCGCGCGGCAACTACATACGGCAGCGGATTCGGCGTGTTGCTAAACTCTCTTTTGCTCTTTTATAACAAAATAAATCTTAGTTGAAACATATCAATTGGTGACGGGTTTATTCCGCGATAGAGCATTCTTTTCCAAGATGAATTCTGCTGAAGTATGATGAGGAACTGTTCTTCCAAGCATATACTGCTACCTCAGCCTGTCTGGCTTCCTGCAGAACACTGCTGAGACAACAGAAGTGTTGAACATGGGTTGGACCTGTGAAGGGTAGCCTGCTCCCATGGCTCAGTGGGTACCTCCCAACTTGAACCTATGTGTCTTGAGCACAACCATGCCACATCATGTGGCCCTGCACTGAGGCTCTTTATGAGAACTTTACTTGATCATCTAGGGTGTCCAGAGCATTTGATATGGTATGAAAAACATGTGACTTCTTTTGAAATGACAGACCCTAAACATGTTAGGGGAGCAGTGTAAGTGATAAAGGTGAATTTACTCTCCTTCTCATCCACATTTGAGAATCACCTCAGGGCAAACCAGTCTTTTTGCAAGAAAAGAATAAAATGTCCTTTTACTGGCAAGTCTAACAATTAAAATGCTCGATGCAGACTTCTCTCTTTTTAATCTTTGTCTGAACCCTCTTTCCTCACACCACTCCTCTTTTCTGAAGTGCTTGTCTCCAACACTCGCTGCTGACAGTTTTATGGCCCACCTAAGGCCTGCCCAATCCATTCTGGCCCAGCATAGCTTGGCCTCCCTGGCTCTGTACCAATCTCTTCCTACTCACTTCTATCCTGTCCAATTATCACATACAATCTGTCAGACTCATCTTGAGGAATCCGTAAGTCACTCTCATACAAAATCTCTGGGGTACTTTCTACAGGACAGGACAGGTGAGCGATCCCAGTTCCCAGCAGGTTTTAGTGCCACCCCCTCCTCCTGTGCTTTTGTGCTTGCCAGCCTGCCCTTCTAGATTAGCTTTTACCTAGAAAACTTGCTCTGCTGCTGTTCCCACACAGACCCCACTTATCCTGGCACAACGCTGCATCCTCTCATTGTTGACCTTGTCTGTTTTTCCCCTGACCTTCAGAAGGCCCCCTCATATTATTAGTGGTAAAGGGTTTAATAGTACTCTATACATTGTGAAAGTCAAACTTCTTTTTAAAAATGAAAGGAAATGGTCAGGAGGCTGCCAAATCACTAGCAGCCTGAGCAGTCAAGTGCACCAAAGGTCAACATTACGCCATTTTGAAAATCTGAAGAACTGGTGTTTCCCATTATCATTCATCTTGTATTTTTCTTATAATGTATGTGTGTCTGTGTGATATGGGGTGGATAGACAACTAACACCACAGCACAAGTGTTGAGGTCAGAAGACAACTTTGTAGAGTTGATTCCCTCAGAAATCAGTAGGCTTGGACTTCAGTAGCACAGCAGGAAAAATAATGTCAATACAGTTCAGTGTTCAAGGGTCAGAATCTTATCAACATTACTGAACACTCTATCTCTTAACAGTGGGCCTGGCATAGGTAAAGTATTACTAAATGACTGTAACAGAAAAGATCAAAAGGAAAGGAGCCAAGAGACCCAAACAGATCCACATAGACACAAACATAATCCTTTTCCTAACAACTAATTCCCTTCTTGGGTGCTCTTCTGTAAAAACAGAAAGCAAAAAAACCAAACAACAACCAAAACAAACAAGCATTTTAAGCCTGTGAAACAGCTACTACCAAAGCTCCTGATCCACAAACAGGGAAACAGCATTAGGAGTAGCAGAACCAAATGAGAGAGATGTGACAGACTCAAGTGTCCCATGCTCCTACACTGCCACAGTAGGAAGCTGTAGACCTCGAGGTGGCATTCAGTTCTAAATGTCTACCTCTGTGTGGCTGGGTCCTGTGGGATCACTACTCCACTCTGCTCAGTTCAGCCCAGATTCCAGACATCTCTTCTAATGCACTGATATCACTAAAGTGGGGTGACAATGGTATGGTTTCCAGCATAATGCCTGGCACTTAAGAGGCTCTGGAGGAAAGTAATTTCTCTTCTCAATACATAAAGACCCACTATGAACCATGCAGGAGGGGGAAAAGCCATAAATGAAGAGAACCAGAATAATTCTTATTGTCCTACATTCTCTAAGGAGAAAGCACAAACCATGTCCTGGCATGTCTTCCTTCTAGTATGGCTTTCCGAACATGACAGTGGCTCCCTTCTTAGTTTTTAGTCCTTTTGTTCTAGTACATACTAGCACACACTGTCTGGCACTCCAGATCCATTCACTTCACCCAAAACGCATGCTCTTGGCAAGGTGCCTACAGCATGCTCTGATGAGCTGACCTGGAGCGTGCCTGCTACCACACCAGAGTCATTTCCAATGTGCCACAGCAAGGCTGGGAGAGGTGGGGCAGGGAACCAGGTGGAGAAGAAACAATGAGCCAAAGAGCAGCCTGCTAAGAACACAGGCCATTAATTGCATGTCAGATGTGAGTACATCACCTTTCAGTCAGCCTCAAATGGGAAAAGGTACATAGTTACAAAACACACAACAGTTCACAGCAACAATGTCCAGAATGGCTTGCTGTTTCATCAAAAACGGTCTTCTTAGGGGGATGGGGTGACAGCAGGGAAAGAAGCTGAGGGCCAGGACAACAAAACAGCATCTTTCAGGCCCTGCACTGCTAATAACTATCTGCTAAAATAACAAGCTTCTGTTGCTATCATATGTCATTTTTCTCAAGGCAGCTTGTCAGTGAAAAAACAATGTCAAATCTACTCCTTTTTTCCCCCTCAGAATAGTTTTTCTTCTTCTAAATTCTTTTGTCCACTCCCCCTTCCTTATTTTTCTTTGTTTTGACAAGTCTCTCTGTGTAGTCCAAGCCAATCTGAAACTCAAGATTGTTCTGCCTCAGCTTTTCAGATGCTGGAAATGCCACAGGCAAGCACCCTTATGCCCAGGTACTGTAATTATCTCTCTCCCCTCCTCATTCTGTGGTACTTTGTGTACATATTCCCGCTCATCACAATAGTCACTCACTACAAATGGCTGTCCTGGTGTCTCACTTAGGCTAATAAAATACTAATTTCTTCATTAAAGAAAAACTATGAATAAACATTAGGAAAATTCAATTTGCACACATTTTAACACCAGATCTCATCACATTAAAATGCTGTCATATTCAAATGACCTATGTGTAATAAACCCTTCTGTTAAATATGCATAGAGATACACAGTTCTATTCCAAAAAAAAACCTGCCAATATCTCAAATGGAAGAAAAGAAAGGTGCTTTTATTTTTGCAAAAAGAAAACTATTTAAACTCTTAAGAAAATAATGGGTCATACCTATAATCCCAACATTGTGCAGGTTGAAGCAGGAAGACTGCCACAAATTCAAGCCCACCTTGGATTACAAAGTGAGTTCCAGGCCAGCCTGGGGTTACAGTGTGATACTGTTTCAAACCTATCAAATAGGGTGGAGATAGGGCTCAGTAAACAGTATGTCTGCTTAGGGATACACAAATCTCAGACTTGACTACAACAAAAACAGGGATTAGGAACAAAATTATAATCCTAGCACTTGGGAATCAATAGGATAAGAAATTCAAGGTCATCCTTACTGCATGCTGGGGGGAGGTAAGGCTCCCCTTGGAGAAGCTGGGCATGCTAGCACACACCTGTAACTTCTGGTACAACCCTAGCACCCAGGATATAAAGGCAGGAGTAGTGCAGTGAGTTTCAGGCTAGCCTGGTCTACATAGTGAGTCCAAGCCAGCCAGGGCTACACAGAGAAACCCTTACTCAAACAACGAATCACAAACCAACAACAATCACAATAAAGTTCTCCTTTAAAGAGGTGCTGAGAGGGAAAATTCTATGCCTTTCTAAAAGTGCTGAGCTAATACTAGTAGGTCAAAAATGATCATACACCAGGGAGTAGGCCGGGCATGGGCATGGTGGCACATGCTTTTCATCTCAGCACTGGGGAGGTGGAGGCAGATGGAGCTCTGTGAGTTCTAGGCCAGCCTGGTCTACATAGAGAAATCTTGTCTCAAACAAACAACAATCACCAGGTAATATAGTTCCTATATGCTACTTAAAGTATCATGCTATTATTTTTCTGACCTTTAGCTAATCCTTAGGATTATTATATTTTACAAAGCACATATGATTTTTCTTTTACATTTTATAATTCAAGTTGTTGAGTAACACAGGTAATCCTCAAATCCCCAATTATGTAGCAGCCCTTCAGATGCTTGCTGCTTCCTTACCCTACAAGAAACAGAGGCCCAGGGATTTGTGGTTACCAGACTGAGGTTTCACAGCGTTCACAATCATACTCTTTAAAAAATTTTTTTTATTTTTATTTTATGTAAACTGGTTTTTGCTTGCATGTATAACTGTGTAAGGCTGTCAGATCTTGGAATTACATTCAGTTGTTAGCTGCCATGTGGATGTTGGGAATCAAATTCGGGTCCTCCGGAAGAACAGTCAGTGCTCTTAACCGCTGAGCCATCTCTCCAGCCCTTAAAAAATTATTACATTCATTAATTTCCCTATAGGAGAGTGAGCTTGTATGTGCTGTATGGAGGTTAGAGAAAAAAATTGCAGGAAATTAGTTTTTTCCTTCCAACATGCAGAACCTATCAGGCTTAGTTAGTGAGAAGTGCTCCACCTAACAAGCATACTTGTAATCATTTAAGCACATTAAGCAGACTTAATGTGTTTTGTCTTTCTTTCAGTTTTTGTTTGTTTTTTAAGACAAGTCCTCTTTAGGTGAAGCTCTCTCTATAGCCCTGGCAGACTGGCCTTCAATTCACAGAGATCCTCCTGGCCTCTGCTGGAACTAAAGGCGTGTGCCATCCATCACATGTGGCCTTCTCTTTGGGTTTTTGAGACAGTGTCTTGCTATATAGGCCAGGCTGGCCTTGAACACAGCATTCCTAATGCCTTAGGCTCCTGAGTACCGATATTTGTTGGTGTGTGTCACCACACTCAGCCTGCGGTATGTATTTTTTAAACTTGGACTTACAACCTGTATAATGTTGGTAACATTATGTATGTACATTTTCAGGACTGATAATTTGGTACAACTGATGTCTCTTCACTGGGGAAGACTATTTCTCCCTTAGTTGCCTGTAGCTCTTGGTGCACACTTAGGGCCTCATGACCTTTTCCTTTCCAAGTTCCCATGTCTAGTAGTATCTTTCTTGTTCGGCTCATGTTTAGGCAGCCACTTTGGTGTGACTTTATGGGTACAGCCTCTGATGTTCCTAGGAAACACAATCTCATAGCAAACTCCTTGATCCTCTGACTCTTATAATCTGGCAAGCCCTTTTCCACAATGATGCCTGAGCCTTAGCTGCAGGAGTTGTGTTGTAAATGTGTCTACTGAGACTGAATTCCACAACTCTGCATTTTGATTGGTTGTAGCACTTGCTACATCTGTTGCAAAGAAAAGTTTGTACACTGAAGAATGTTGTACAGGATCTGGTTAGCTCATACCTTTTAAAAAATCATCTTTGAGCATGCTGCAAGGTGCACTGCACTGTGCAACAGGAGACCTGACCACCTCATGTTCTTTTCAAGAACCCAATACAGATGAATCAATCAACTAAAACGGAACTTCAAAAAAGATAATACAGGAGCTTGAGGGTGTGGGGGCTGGAGAGAAGGCTCAGTGGTTAAGAGTATTGGCTGCTCTTCCAGAAGATTAATTCTCAGAGACCATATGGTGACTCACAACCATCTGTAATAGGATCTGATGCCTTCTTCTGGTATGCAGGTATACATGCAGAACACTCATATAGAAGATATAAATTAGTGGGGCTGGAGAGATGGTTGGCTCAGCAGTTAAGAGCACTGACTGCTCTTCCAAAGGACCAGGGTTCAATTCCCAGCACCCAGATGGCAGCTCACAACTGTCTGCAGTTCCAGTTCCCAGTTCCAGGCAAACACCAAGGCAAATAAATAACGTTAAAAAAAAAAAAAAAAATAGTGGGGCTAGAGAGATGGCTCAGCCATTAAGAGCACTGATTATTCTTCCGGAGGACCTGAGTTTGATTCCCAGCATCCACATGGCAGCTAACAACTGTCTGTAATCCCAAGATCTGACACCCTTACACAGTTATACATGTAGGCAAACACCAATTCACATAAAATAAAAATAAATATTAAAAAAGATAAAAATTAGTAAAAAATTTTTTTAAAAATGTAATGAGGTGTTCAGAAAGGAGAAGCAGATGATCTCTATGAATTCAAAGCCAGTCTGGTTTAAATTCTGAGTTCTAGTCTAGTCAAAGCTACACAATGAGATCCTGCCTCAGAAATAAATAACACAGATCTACTTGAATAATTTTATGCTAAATAATGCCATTTTTGGACTTTTGTCAATGAGGAAGCAAAGGGCTAATAAAAAAGGTCACTGAATATACTGTACATATTAATGGAGACCAGCTATAAAAAAAAGTGGCCAAAATTATTCAATTTGGGATCTGTAATTCACATTGTGATCCATCCAAAAGACATTGGCTCTTCCATCTAAGCAGCACTAGGCGGGCGGGAAAGGTGTGATCTCTGCTATCTAAAGTCACCACAGAATCATTCATCACTGGCACTGCTCACTTGGCACTTGTCATTTATAGCTTATCTCCCCAGGTCGGGAGATGGCATGTCTTATTTTATAGGCCAACTTAGTAGCAGCCACTCAGACATTTTTCTGTTTTCCTACCACATTAAAAGAGACTCAAAGTGCATGAAGTTTATTAGGTCTGATATAGTCCTACTAATCCAGCCTAGAAGAACTGGTACATGAAGCACAGAAAAAGACCCAGCTAGCACATGAGAGTGTTAACAGCACAGACATCATAAAGAGCAGTGTGTTGGCATAGAGTGATCTTTTTTTCTTTCATACAACTCCTATAAATTTATTTATAAATTTCATACAATTTCAACTCCTATAAATTTATTCTCAGAAAATATTTTTTAAGTTCTGTAGGGTAGCCTCAGGATGATAGAGGAAGAGGGCTGCCATGCATTCAGGCCAAACTGAACTTCAAGGTGAGTTCTAGGCCAAGAGAGAGAGACAGAGACAGACAGAGAAGGAGCAGGAGAGAAAAGGGATAGAGGAGGTATGGGTAGGGTAAACACACTTTCATAATGACCTGAGTTTGAACTTGGTATCCTAAAACTCCCCACAGGTTGCCCTCTCACCTAGACACATACCTCTTCCCAAACAAATACAACTGGGAAAGAAAAATGATCAACAACAAACAAAAAAAGGATACTAACCCTATTTCAAAATGTTTCCAGTAACATCACACACATTTCATTCCACACTGTGGCATCTACACGTTGATCCTGACTGACCTCATGGCTGCCTTAGTTTATGTAAACTAAATTCTACCAGTGTTCTCAGAGTAACAAAATCCCCTAATGATTCATTTCTCAGAACTGATTCCTGCCATTAAGCAATAAAGACAGTTTAAAAGGATGTTGTGGAGGCTGGAGACTGCTCAGCACTTGAGAGTACTTGGTCTTGCAGAGGACCAGGGTTCAGTCCCAGCACTCACGTGGCAGTTCACAACCCTCTGAAAGCCCAGTTCCAGGGGGAATCTGACACCTTCTTCTGTCTTCCTTGGACACCAGGCATAAACATGTGTTTACACATGCAGACACTTACACATGTCATAAAATTAAGCTTTTATTTATTTATTTTTTAACTTACATTGTATACTAGGCTGACCTCAAACTCACAGAGATCTTCCTGCATCTACCTCCTGAGTGTTGGGACTAAAGGCCTGTGCCACTACAGCCCAGCCATAAATCTTTTTTAAGTATATCATGCCCTTGGACATGGATAAATAGTAAAACTGAACACAAAACAAAGCTTATTGTTAGCTCAGTCAAATGCACAAGTAGGGATGACATGACCAATAAGCAAGAGTATCTTTTCAACAGGCCAAATCCTAAGTTTCAAACCAACATGGGCCACTAGATTCTCCTTCATGATTCTATGGCAATGGTGATGTGTAGGTTATAAAAGTCTGATGTCGGGGCTGGAGAGATGGCTCAGCGGTTAAGAGCACCGTCTGCTCTTCCAGAGGACCTGGGTTCGATTCCCAGCACCCACATGGCAGCTAACAACTGTCTGGAGTTCCAGTTCCAGGCAAACACCAAGGCAAATAAATAAATAAATAAAAGGTTGGTTTTTTTTTAAAAAAAAAAAAGTCTGATGTCACGCAGATGACAGATAAATTTAAGATCTGTTACAGTTAGCTTCCCCTGACTGCACAGGCCTGTGCAAGGCAAAGGCTGGTCTTTCTGGCAGTGTGCTGGACTGGTTCAGTGTACTCCTTTGTGGGTACAGTGGCAAATAGAGGTAAGTGTCCCCACAGAATTCTTCTGGAGTCCAACTGTTTCCAGTTTATTTCCTGATTTTTCCTCTAATACTGATAAATTATGAACTCAAATCTTTCTTTCTTTTTTTTTTTTTTTTAATAAAACTTTATTTATTTATTTATTTGTCTTGGTGTTTGCCTGGAACTGGAACTACAGACAGTTGTGAGCTGCCATGTGGGTGCTGGGAATCGAACCCGGGTCCTCTGGAAGAGCAGAGGATGCTCTTAACCGCTGAGCCATCTCTCCAGCCCCTCAAATCTTTCTTACAAGAGCTAAACTAAACATTTACTATTAATTTTTTTCTCCTTGTATTTTGTGGTGCCTGAGGTTGAACCTAGGGCCTCCCACATGCCACCACTGAGGTGCAGACTCACCATTAACTTTATACTCTTCTAAGAGCTTTAGAATAGCCAAACCCTAAGTTACCTTCATTCAGAAGAAATAACTGAGTTTCACTTTTAAACACTCAGCAGCATTTTAGCATTTAAAACTTAAAAATCAGGTGCCTGAAAGGGAAATAGTGGGTTAAGCAGAGAGGATGGTATATTCATGGTCTCCACAAAAGACAGTGCTGCATTAAAATGTAGGTTAGCAGGCCAAGCCACTTGGAAGCTCTAGAGTGGCTGTCTGGATGCACCTAGAACCCCAATAGTGTGTGTGTTGGGGGGGGTTGTCATAAGTTCAAGAACTGCTTAGAAAGCACAAGCTTTCTAGGAGGGAGCACAAGCCCCACACTGAAGCCCAAATCAACCAAAATGCCAACATGAACACTTGCCATCAATTGTGTCTATACAGCTCTTCATAAAGAAAACAGCTCAGCAGCTGGAGATGTGACTCAGCCAGCAGAATGCCTGCCTAGCCCAAGCAGGTATAGTAGCCCACACCTGTAATGCCAGCACTCAGGAGGTAGAGGCAGGAGAATACAAGTTCAAAGTTATCCTTGGCTATATATTTATAAACTTTAGGGTCAGCATAGGCTACATGCTGCTTCTTCTTCTTCTTTAAGGCAATCTATGTAACAGTGTGATTAATACAGTAAGTCTGGCATCAGGTGGTCAGAAGAAGGGACTAGGAAAAGGGGAACCGAGCTACAACATCACTGTCCAATAAAAACTTCACACTTGCTATCAAGATACAGCAACTTAACAAAAGAAATAAACTACAAGGAATCAAACACCATTTCATATTGAGGATAACCTTAGAGCTCTGAGTTAGTTCACTGTAAATGTCCTACACACAGAACAGCCCCGTGCGCCCCCCAGCCCCTCTACAGAAACACACACACACACACAAAAGCCTTCAGTTCTTAAAAATCCTTGCCTTTCATTGTGATTTTCTTGTTACTACATCAGACAGAAACTAGTTGTTAGAATCTGCAAGTGTACTGTTTATAACACAAAATAAAGAAGTACAGTTTGCAAAACTTATAAAATCTGGGATACACAAATGACATAAAGCTCACAAATATTTCCTGACTACAGCCAGCCTGCATTAGGAGACAGCAACTGTAGGGAGAAGAGAGTTACTTGCCTTTTGACAAATTCTCAAGCTGGCTCTGTCCAGATCAATTATGGCCAAAGCCTTCTCCTATAGCCCTTTCCAAAGCTCTGAAGGACCTGAAACATTATACCTTGATAACTCAAGCAAATATCTACTAATAAAATTCCAGTCAATGGAATATGTAAAACCCTAAATTCTGCATGCAAATATGAGGATGGCAGAAACAGGAAGCCTTCCCCCTCTTTTGCTTTGTGGAGACAGGATCTCACTATGTAGCTCTGGCTATTGTAGAACTCACAAAACCAGGTAGCCTCAAACTCAGAGAGCCTATCTGCCTCTGTCACCTCGGTGCTGGGATTAAAGACATGTGCCAACACACCCAGCTAAAAGATAACATTTTAAAACTAGGCTGCATAATTATGAAAAGCTAAGCAGCTCATCTTGGGCGCACACACACCTGTTAATGTTCAAGAAGCAGGAGGGCCACAGACAGCAATGCTACTTACTACCTATAAGGCCTCTTTACAATGGCCTGGGAAGACATCATCTGTCCCTCACACAGGATACTGCAACAGATTCAGTTTTCGTGTGAAAAACACTTAACACAGGGCCCTTTGATTTTTTTTTCCTGTGCACAGCACGTCCAAGTACTAGTGCTGTTCTCACAAAACCCTGAAACCTCATACCATGTGAATAATGATGAAAGCAAAGGACAGAAGCACGAGTCAGCCAGAACTTACTCAGGGAACCTCAGACTGGGGAAGATGCTAGGAGTCTGAGATTCACACTCAGAGCTCTCCTGTTCCAGAAGCTACCTGCCTTTACTGCCAGACACACTGCTGTGCCTGAATCCCTGTCAAACAACATCATCAGCAACACTTCAGAGGAACCAATCAATACCTCCCAGTGGTAAATTCAAATGCATTCATTCTCCAGACAGACCCTAACCTAGGAAAACTATAAAATGAATACAATGGATAAAAACCAGCAGTACACTCAGAAGAGTGATTACTAAATAGAGTGGCAACCAGGACACACAGACTTGACCCAGGGTCTGTCCTGTGAACTTGTACAAGCTGCTTTGCCTTCCATATCCCTAGTGCACAAAGAGAAAGGGGGAGATGATACAATAGTCCTAGAAGATGCAGCCTGTGGAGTTTGCAGGAGTTAGAATCTGTAAAACGACTAGGTACCTGGCATGAAGTAAGGGTCATGCAGGTATTAGCAGTTGCAAATTGCTAGTCACTTATCCTAAATGCCCAAGGTTCAGAGGTGATCTAAATTTGAGTGTTCAGTGCCGCCGTTCTCCCCCCCCCCCCCAATTTGGGGATACTTGCATAGACTTTACTAGGCAGACATTTCTAACTTAAAAATCCAAAATCTGAAACACTCCAAACCCTGACAGTTCTTGGCATCACTGTTTTGGAGCATGTTTAGGTTGAGTGAAATCCAGGTAAGGCGGATTGGCTAGTTATGATTTACTGGACTTGACATAGAAGTCAGAACTGTGTAATCCACTTTCCATCAGTGAAAAATGCAAATTAGTTTATAAAATAGAGCATCTCTGTCACCATGTGTGTCTCTGACTACCCCACCCCCAACCCTCAGGGAGGTCATAAAAATTCTAATCTTAATACTATGACCCACCTTGACTGACAACAGATGATAAGACCCCTATTTCTATTTTGGTTTGTGTGTTTGTTTGAGACAGGGTCTCATGTGGTCCAGGCTGGTCTTAACTATGTGGCTGACGATGAACTTCTGTTTCTCTATCCCCAAGTGTTTGGATTAGGATATGCTACCCACATTCTGGAGGAAAGACTGCTGAAGAATATTAGACAGGCCTTTTGGGTTTCCTCACCTAGCATACTAAAAGCCACCTTGTCTTCATAGAAACCCCAAAGGAGTTGGGTATAAAGGCACACATTTATAGTTCCAGCTGCTTGGGAGGCTAAAATGATAGGATCATTTGAGTCCATAAGGTTAAGACCACTCTGGGTCACAGTGAAATCTAGGTATGGCAGGACATGCCCAGAAGCCCAGCACTAGGGAAACTGAAACAGAAGAACTAGAGGGATCAGGGTAACCTAGGCTACACAGTAAGACCCTGTCCCCCCAAAAAACAAACAAGTGTCTTACATATTGGTGCACATCTGCAATCCTAGCATTCAGGAGGCTACAATAGGAAGGTAACTGAGAGTGGAAGCCCAGCCTAGGCTACAAATTAAGTTCCCAACCAGGCTAAGCTGCAGAAAGAAACACTATTTCAAAAATAGTAGCAACAACAAAGAAAATCAACAAGCAATAATTGCTGTGGGATAATGCTCTTGTATGCTGTAAAGATTTGTCACTTGTATTAGTTTAATAAAATGCTGACTGGCCAGTAGCCAGGCAGGAAGTATAGGCGGGACAACTAGACTATGAGAATTCTGGGAAGAAGAGAGGCAAGAGACACAATTGCCAGCCAGACTCAAAGGAAGCACGAGGAGAATGCTGGACTGAGAAAAGGTAAAGAGCCATGTGGCTAAACATAGATAAGAATTGTGGGTTAATTTTAGTATAAAAGCTGGTTAGTAATGAGCCTGAGCTACTGGCTGATCATTTATAAATAATATTAAGCCTCCGAGTCAATTATTTGGGAAACAGCTGCTGGGTATTTAAGAGTTTCTGGTGAGACAGAAACTTCTGACTACAAATAACAATAACAAATACAGAAGGCAAAACAAAACAAAAACTCAAAGGACAGGGTTCAGAGAGCATCTGGACAGCTGAATGCATGAAGGTTGACAGGCAAATAAAAACTCACCCATGGGCAGGTGTGCCACACCCAAGACCACTGACACAGAGGTTCGGGGCTTAGCCTCTTTCCAGACTTTTGGCCTATGTGCCTCCTCCCCTACCTGTTTATTTGTATCCTTCAAAACATCTACAGAGCCAGTGAGATGGCTCAGCAGGTAAGAAAGGGCTCTTGCTGCCAAGCCTGACAACCTGGCTTCAATTCCCAGACACCACATGGTGGAGAGAACTGACCCCTACAAATTATCCTCTGACCCCCACATGCTTGTCATGGAAAGCACACACACACAAAACAAACAAACAAATGTAAATAAAGATAATTTTCTAATCATTTAAAATAAATTGGCAAATGTTGAGAACAGTGTTTTCCTAAGAATAAAGCAAGCTGAGCGATGTTGTCAATGTCTTTAATCCCAGCACTCAGGAGGCAGACAGACAGATCTATGTGAGTTTTGAGAACAGCCTATTCTACAGAGCAAGTTCCAGGGAGGGGAAAGGAAAGAGGGAGAGTTTCTGTTTTATGAAAAACTACAGAGTCAACAGTGGTGGTACCCACCTTTAATTACGGCACTCAGAAGCAGGAAGATCTCTGAATTGGAGGCCAGCCTGGTCTACAGAGTCAATTCTAGGAGAACCAGGGCTTCCTATTAAGACATTGTCTCAAAATAAATAAAAAAGTGTATGTCTGTTTGCCTGCATGTATGTATGTGTACCATGCACATGCCTAGTGCCCTCAGAAGACAGAAGAAGATGTTGATTCCCTTGAACTAGAATTATGGACAGTTGTGAGCTGCCATGTAGGTGCTGGAAACCAAACCTGGGTCTTCTGCAAGAGCAAAAAAATGTTAACAGCTAAGCCATCCTTCCACACCCAGACGGGCAGTTTTTGTATATGTAGGAAGTATATATTTACAAAGTATTATAGGCAAGCAGGAAGGTGTGGTGAGGTATCCAAGAGAAAACTAAGACCGGCATACAAAACAGGTGTGTGAAGGCAGCACAACCAGTTTGATCTTTGTGAGACAATCTTCTCAAGAGAATAAGAGATTCTGAGGAAGCCATTAGCAGGTGAATTTACTTAGTAGACTCAGCTTGGATGTGATGTTATTAGAAAAGTGAGCCATCACAAGCAAGTTGATAAAAATGGTGACTAAGACAGACTGGACAATGGTTAAAGCCAGGCCTTAACATTGATATGAAAACGGGAAAGAATCATTACCAACTCTGATGCAGGGGACCAAAAACCTAGTCTAATCAGTAGAGCCACACTGAATCGCTGTTCTACCAGGGGCAAAGGTTCCATGAAGACTTCTGATCACAAATAAGAACATAGGTGCTATTATGTGACAAAACTTTTCTTCTGTGTCCTAAGTTTTCCTGAGGAGAGTCAACACGTGTCTATTCACTGAAGACAGAGAACCCATGATAGAACGAAGTACAGATACCAACAAAAACTTGGTGAGACAGTTTTATCAGTGTTACTTACAGGAGTATGGGTAAGGGGTCACTTACAGGAGCAGAAATGATTCAAAGACAGTTGCCTCACCAAAGCCACCACAGCAGGAGTGACAGACAATTCACAAAAGCTGAAATCTAGACAGTACTTCATAGCCTGCAAGCAGCTCGCCAGGTTGGAGAGTGTCCTTTCCAGGTGCCTTGTGTGATTTAAACCTCGTCCAGGCAGCTGGTCTGGTATCTGCTTTTCCCAAGACTCTGGTCTCAGAGTCTTCTTTGCAGCTTTCCTGTTTACTCTGGAAGGGAGGGGCTTAGTGAATCCAGTTAGTTTCAGGGACTTACTGGAGCTATTTTAAGTTCTTTTTTATCTTCCTGCTGAAGGAGTTTCTCTGTAAAATGGAATATTTCTTTTTTCTTTTTTTTTAAAGATTTATTTATTTATTATGTACACAGTATAGGGTACCAGATGTCATCATAGATGGTTGTGAGCCACCATGTGGTTGCTGGGAACTGAACTCAGGACCTCTAGAAGAACAGTCAGTACTATTAATCTCTGAGCCATCTCTCCAGCCCCCAGGAAGGGATACTTCAATCTTGAAGGAAACTGTTTGTTGTACAACAGGTACAACAAAATCAAGCCTCATCCTAACTATAGTCAGTTTACCTGATATAACCAGGCATTAGCAAAGAGATCTCAAACGGTATATACCCCAATGCAGAAAGAAGAAAAAAATTTTGTCAGTTTTTATATACGTCCTTTAAATATGGTACATAACGTTATTTAGCAATTATTACACTTGCTCCTGATCTTCATTTACAACTTGAAAATTTGCAAAATTTGTTTTGACACAAAGTTTACCCATAGGCTGTATATCCAGCACTGTTTGTTTTCAACTCAACAATGGTAAGACAGACAACTGAAACCAAGTAACGTGAAGAACAGAACTAACACCACCGCTGTCTGCTGTCATGCACACACAAATACTATAGCAAATTTAACACAAATACTAGTAGTAGAGTTAAGAGAAAATTAGAAGCCAGGTTCACTATAATCCTCACCACTTGGGATGCTGAGACAAAAGGTTCTAGCAAGTTCAAGGCCCGTCTGGGTAACGGTGCTTTCCAAGATAGAGTGTGTTTGATTCAAGAAACAACAAAAAGACCAAAATCTTACTAAAAAGGGTGTGTGTGTATGTGCAATGCAGGATGAATAAAAAACACAATGATTCTCAACTGGACATGGTGACTCATCCCTTTAGTCAAAGCCCAAGTGAACTATATACATAGCAAGTCAGCCTAGGCTAATGGTTCAAAACCAAAGAACGTCAGGCGTGAGGTGTGATAGACAGCAGAGGCAGGAGGATCTCTTTGAGTTCCAGGCCAGTCAATGACTACACAGTATGATCCTGTCTCAAAAGAAGAAAAAGAAAATACAAAGGCTCTTAAATGTATGCACTCAGCCTGATTCCATCTATGAGACACAATATCTCCATTGACACCACCATGTCTCATCTGTCACACTGGCAGAGATCAACAAACAGTATACAGTGCCAGAAGTAAAAACTGGTAAAACCTGCACAAGGCACTGTGGCTGTGTTGCTCCAAATCAAAAATATATGTCTTTTGATTCAGAAATTGTTGCATGAATCCTAACTCATCTTATAAATAAAAACCTGGAGCCAGTTTTGGGGTCAATACTTAGAGATTCTAGACAGAGAAACAAGCCACTAGAGAAATTTCTCACTACTACTGAATCCTTAGGCAGAAAGGGAAGCTCCTATCTCCACAAATCTTCAGTCTGAGACCTCAGCCAAAAGAGAAGGAAAGCAAACAAGGCAAAGGGCTGTCTCCTTCTGCCTTATATTCCTTTCTCTGCCCAGCCACATCACTTCCTGTCTCAGCCTTCCTAGTGATGGGACTAAAGGTGTGTGCCTCCACTGTCTGACTGTTTCTGTTTTGGACTGGATTAATCTCCTGTAGTTCAGGCTGGCCTTGAACTCAGAGATTCAGGCAGGCCTCCTAAAGCTAAAATTAAAAGTGTGTGCGACCACTGCCTGACATCTATGGCTACCTCTGTGGCTGGCAATGTCCTCTGATCTTCAGGCAAGCTTTATTTTTTTTAACTATAAACAATATATCACCATACAGATTAGTTTATTATCAGATACTCTACCTACATGGTAAAATAGTTCTATACAAGTTTACTTTAAACAGCATAGTTTAATCTCCACCAAAGGAGGCTGGCAGTAAATTAAGACAATAAGATACTGTGCTCTAATTAAACAAAGGGTTTTTTTCATACACTAACAAAAACAACCTTCAAAGACTAATTTAAAAAATAAAACAAAGGGGGCTATGGAGATGACTGAGCAGCTAAAAATAGCTGCTGCTCTAGTAGAAGGCCAGAGTTTGGTTCCCAGCACCCATGTGGTGGTTTCACAAATATTCCTAACTCCAGTTCCAGAGGATCCGACACTCTCCTTTGATCTTTGAGGGCACCACACATATATATGTACAGGCAAAATATTCATATCCATAAAAATAAAATCAAAAGATAAAAATAAGACAAAGTATAGACATGCTGATGTTAAAATTTACATTTTTTGTAAAGAAAGAATATACCTATAATTTTGTATCTTGTACTGTAGGCTGTCTCTAGAACTTAATGCTGGTTATTTCTGGTTTTCTTCTGGGTAGAACCCAATAAGGAATTAATTGTTTTCTACCCGTGGAGCTACATGTCCACGTCCCAGCTCCAATGCTGGTTATCTGTGAAAAGAACATGGTGCCTGGGGTCAGAATGTGAGAGACTTTTCACTGTATATCCTTTGATATTTGAGCCATGCAAATATATTGACTATTTAAAAAACAAAACAGGTCTAACAAGAAGCTGTAATACCTATGTCCTAAGTAGAGACTTTCTTACTAACTCGCTTCAGATAAGTTCTTTCATAGTTCACGCATCCACATTTACTGAATTCTACTCTATGTGCCAGGCACTGCTTTAGACACTTACGAAGGGACTCTAGCCATCCAGGCCTGGCAAACATGATTCTGGCAGATCTTGCCCTTCTCTCCCATTCTCTCTGTCTTGCTAAAAACTTCCAGATTACATTCTTAAAGCTAGTCACCAAGATCTATTCCCTTATTTGGCCACTTCTTCCTCCTGAGACTGACCACCAAGGTCCAGCTATCAAAGTACTGAAGTCCAGTAATCAAAAGCTCCCTTTGGCTCACATAATTAACATCCAAATAAAATACACTACCTCAAGCTAGGAGTGGTGGTACACACCTTTAATCAACCAAACTCAGGTGGATCTCTGTGAGTTCAAGGCCAGTCTAGTCTATGAAGAGAGTTCCAGGACAGCCAAGGCTACACAGAGAAACTCTGTCTCAAGAAACACAAACTAAACCCCTCTTCTTAACATGAGGTTTCCCATTTTCCCTTTATAAATCACCATTTCCCTACGCGCCACACCTCTCTCCTCTCTATCCAGATGCAGTCCTTTGTCTCTAAGGACAAATACTCCTGCTCCCTTTCCCCTGTTCCCTTCCTCTTCTCCCTCTTTATCGCCTATCCCTTATCCCTGCCTTCTGTCCCTTTGGAGCAAATAAAATCTCTTTTGTGCTGACAATTTGGCCATAGAGGTCCTGAGCTGATACATTTCCTTTTAACTTAGGTCTCAGGAGTGAAGATAATCAATACCTCTTCCTGTAGGGTTAGGAAGGACAAACAAGTTAGATGAGAATCAGACAGTAATAAGGACTATGAAGAAAAGTCAAGCTGTGTATACTGTTCATGTCCATAATTTTAGCTGATGCAGGATTATCCTGAGGTCAAAGCCATCTTGAGTTCTAGGACTGCCTGGACTACAGAAAGAAACTCTGTGGAACGAAAAAAACTGCTCCCACCTCAGGCCCCAAAAAGGAATGAAGGTAAGATGGCGATCCCTGTCTGGAAAGGAATAGCAGAATCACATTTAGGTGCTGTGTTGATTAACCTTTCTATACCTGTGACAAACATCTGATCAAGGCAACTTAGGGGGAAAAAGAATTAATCTTTAGCTTATCATTTTGGAGGATTAGAGCCTGTGAGGATGGAGCAAAGGCACAGTGACCAGAACAACTGAGGGTTTATATCCTGACTCATAAGCTGAAGGCAAAGAGACTGGGAAAGTCTTTGAAACCTTCAACTCCAACAAGGCCACATCTGTCCATCCTTCCCTAGCTGTTCCATCAACTGGGGACCCTGCACTCAAACATGAGCCTATGGAGGTCATTCTCATTCAGACTACCACAGCAGAAATCAGAAAAGATGAGGGAGCCAGCCCTGTAGCTATATGGGGAATGATCTAGTCACCAAGGGAACACAGCTCATGTCACTGCTCTGATAATGATGGGTAGGTGTAGCTTCCCTTTAGAGAAGACCCAAGGGGAAAACAACACTCCTGGCAGAAAAAAAAAAAAAAACAGCACAGAAGAATAAATCTGAAGAAACTTAATGCATATCAGAGGGATTAAATAAAGTCAGTAAATTAGCAAGAGAAGAGCTGTAAATAAGGAAGGCCAGGGCTCACTCATAAGTGTGAGGAGGTCATGGTTTGAGGTTTGTCTATTCATCTGCAGTGTTGAGAATGGAATCATGATGCTAAGTTGCTAGACAAGTAGCCTACCTCTGAGAAACATTCCTGGTAAAATAATTCTGGTTTTTCTGGGCTAGAGAGATGGCTCAACAGTTAAAAGCATTCATTGGCTGTTCTTCTAGATGGTGTGGGTTCAATTCCCAGCACCCTCACAGCAGCTTACATGTGCAGGGGATCCAGCACCCTCACACAGACATATATGCAGGCAAAATACCAATGCACATAAAATAAAAATAAATAATTTTGGTTTTTTAAGGTAGAATCAACAGGAGTCAGTACACCTTTCACGGTAGAATGAAGTGAGAATCAGGCATTATTTGCCTTGACCTAGAGGTAAGACCTCAAGGCCTTTAGATACTGGATGTGTCCAGACCAGTCTAAGACTGTTTGCAACTGCTTCTTTTTTCTTTCCTCGAGCTCTTGGAGAAAAGATCTGACCTTGACTGCTGCCTCGTGGACCAGTCCAACTTTTCAAGAACTGCTCTACAGTTCAATCTCTGTATCACAGAGTGTTTCATATAAAACCCTTAATAAATATTAATCTTTTTTAATATAAGCAGTTGCTAGTGATTAATAACAAGAAACAATTCTATAAAAAACTACACCCCTTTCCCGTTAAGTTTTGTCCTCTAAGGGTTATAGATAACTATCATTCTACTAAAGTAGTTATAAGTTATATTTCGGTTGAGGGAGGAACAATAATATACTCAAAAATCCCTTTCAAAGAAGAGGAGTAGATAAGACAAATATAGATAAATTATTATATCTACCCATTCATAATTATTAGCCAAATATAAACCATAGACAATTTACTAATATAGATTTTTGTATATTGATACAAATATAAAATTATTTTGTCTATTTAAGATAATTTATATATTGATACCAATTCACATCTAAAATTATTTTATATTTCTAAAATAACTTATATATTAATATAAAATTAAATCTATAATTGTCATATCTTACATGTGCTTCTACCTATTTAAAATATTTTATACATTAATACATATTAAACACGTTGTCATTTCCATTATGCAATTTCTACTTTTATTTATTTACTTATTTGTTTGTTTGTTTATTTATTTATTATGTATACAGTATACAGAAGAGGGTACCAGATGTCATTATAGATGGTTGTGGGCCACCATGTGGTTGGTGGGAATTGAACTCAGAACCTCCGGAAAAACAGTCAGTGCTCTTAACCTATGAGCTATCTCTCCAGCCCCCCCACACACTATGCAATTTCTACCTCTGTTCAATTATATATATGTATATATTCTACCTGTTTAAAATATTTTATACATATTCTGCCTCTGATTAAGATATTTTATATAATTATATATATTTAAGATACTGTTGTCATTTTACACGATACATTTAAATATGTTTAATGTTTATGTAACTGTCATGCTTAAAGCCATTATCCAAAAACTAAACAACCATTTATAGGTTGCCTACTTAATAAGCTTCAGTCTTTAAGATGATAAGAAAGATTACACATCACCGCTACCTACGCCTGCCTTATACTAGTGCTATTTAAGTCTTTTAAATACATAATAAAATATATCACATAGACAAAAGTCTTCACACACTTCATAGACCTAAAAAATATGACATTTAAATGTTGTGTTATTCAAAATTCAACTTTAAAAATATGATCACTCCTAACAATACCATTCTTTTCTCAAGAAAGTGTTAGACATCAAAGACACTCCACATAAAATTTGTCTTCCTTGATAAATAATGGCCTATTAAACAAAAGAAATTGCCCTTGCTTTGACAACTAACAATAAACATACTGTCCAATCCAAACAAACAAGAAAAAAAAATAAAGATCACTAAAACCTGCCAAAACAAAATAGGTTTCTCAAAATACCCTACTTCTAAAAAAATTTAAATCTATCAAACATTCTAAGCCTATAACCAAAACAAACAAACATACAAACAAACAAATAAATAAATGCTCCAGCTCTACAAAAAAAAAGCCTGTAAATGATTGTCCAGGCAGCTAACTTCGGCTGTCTTCTTCTACTAAATTTTAAGTTACTCGCTCGTGCTTTCAGCTTATTCAAATAATATATTTTCCTTCTCAAGTCTTTAATAAAATTAAAAATGAAATAGTTAAAATTATGACCATCTCATATCTTAACTAAGAAAATTTAAATACTAAATTCATATTACCCAAGATAAACAACTTTAAAATAATCTCTATATCACCACTTACCAACTTTCTATGCATTTAATGTTTGTTGTTTGTAGTTGTAGTTGGACCTTGTTTATGTTATTTGCCTTTCTCCTTCCTAGACATTATCTTATACTTGTTTCTGCTATATTCCATTTTATTTTTAAGTTTAAAACTTTCTTATTTAGACAAAAAATGAGGGCTGTAGTGGGAATCCGGCATTATTCGCCCTGACCTAGAGATGTGGCCTTTAGGCCTTGAGAACCCATGTATGGGATGTGGCTAGGCCAGTCTAAGACCAGGTACACTGTCTCATCTTCCTGTTTTGTTCCCTTGTGCCCTTGGAGAAAAGATCTGACCTGCTGCCACCACACAGCATGGACCAGTCCAACATTCCAAGAATTGCCCTACAGTTCAATCTGTGTATCAGTGAGTGTTTCATATAAGCCCTTACTAGATAGTAATCTTTTATGTAATCAGTTGCTAGTGATTAATGTAGTATATAACCTCAGCACTTAGAAGAGGCGGCAGGAGGATCATAATAAACGTAAGGTCCTCTTTGGTTACACAGCCAGTGTGAGGACAGCCTAGGCCATGAGATGGACCTTATTTCTCTAAACAAATAAATAAATGTCCTTGAAAGGCTTCACACTCACATCTGTAAAGATTCTAACAACTGTGAAGAGCTGGGTCGGAGGGAGCAAGAGGGTGTGCACAGAGGCTGTAGCTCTCCAGGGGGGCTGACCAAGAGAGAAGCAAACACAGGCAGGCACACTTTCAAAAGGGAAGCAACAGAAAACTGGTAAAGCTAGGAGAAGGAGAGGAAGGAACACAGGACAGTGGGATTCAGAACGGTTTGTAGAGGACAAATAGACGCGGTCAGCAGATGGCTCAGCAGGTGAAGGTGCTGCCCATGAGCCCTTTCCTCTGGGTGCTTGTCCTGGGACCCACATGACGAAAGAGAGTCAACATCACAAACTGTCTTCAGACCCCACTAGTGCCCTTTCTCATCTCCTACCAAGTAAATAAGTGTAAGCTTTTAAAACATCTTTACTAACTAGAGAAAAAGCATGAGCTAGGGAAATGGCTCTGTGAGTTAGTGCTCACTCTCCGGTTCTGACAGCCTGAGTTCAAGCTCTACAACTCAGTGCAAGAGGAACCAGCTCCACAGAGCTGACTCCTGACTTCCGTCAGCACACATACCAGAGCATGCACATGTACACAGACATGCCACACACACAACTCACCAATTTAATAATTTCAAAAGAAAAAGTACATTATTAGAAATTAAAATCAACCTGCTAAGAATCTAGAGTTAAGGAGAGAATAAGAAATGAAATAACAAACTACTCAGATCCCAAACACTTGTTACCATTTACCTAATAGTACACAGGAGGCTGCTAAAGCAATAAAGTTCATAAGAACTTTGAGCCTATCATTTAAAAAAACAACAAAAGTTTAAATAGGTTTTTATTCAGTAAGCTAGAAAAACAAAAGAAAACTAAAGGAATAAAGAGAACACATCAACACACATAAAACAGAAAAAGGAGCTCTGTGTGTGTGTGGGGTGTGTGTGTGTGTGTGTGTGTGTGTGTGTGTGTGTGTGTGTGTGTGTGTGTGGTGTGTAGGGGTATATGTGCATGTGTGTGGAAGGGTGGGGGGTGGGGGTGGAGGGGTGTGGGTGGAAGGGTGTCACTATGTGGTCCAAACTGGCATTTAACCTGCACAACCTTCCTGCCTCTGTCTACTGGGTAGTGAGATTACAAGTATTAGCCACCACACTGAACTTGAAAAAAATATTCAACAAGCAAATTTTGTAAATCTGTTAGGGGGAAAAATTAAATGTGAATGAGGAGGATAAAGCTGAAGCCAGTGACAGGGCCTAGCAACACCTACACCAGAGCAGAGAGAGGGCTGGAGCAGGAGGAGAGGTACATTCTGACACAGGCGGCTCTCTCTATCCAGGACTAGAGACTGTGGCCCCAAATCAGCTAACAGGAGCTGGAGAAAGAACTGGGAGGCCACTCACTGAGCTATAGCTGAGGGGACGGAGGTAGAGCTTGGCTGGAGCATATGTTAGCTTAAGTTTTAATTGCCCTAACTGATTTGTGCTCTCACAGAAATACCCACTGGGTTCATCTGCTGTAATAAATACCTTTTCCTGGGGGAAAAGGGCATAAACAAACTATTTTAGGAACGAAAGGAAAATATGATTTTCAATGCAGCTGAGAAACACTAAAATTGAGAAAGAAATCAAGACTAAGTCATTGAAGAAACCCAACAGTTAAAATCTAGGCAATAGAAAATGAACCAAGGGCTGGAGAGATGGCTCAGCGGTTAAGAGCACTGAGTGCTCTTCAGAGGACCAGGGTTCGATTCCCAGCATCCACATGGCAGCTCACAACTGTCTGTAATTCCAGTTCCAGAGGATCCAACACCCTTCACAGATATACATTTAGGCAAACACCAAGGCAAAAAGAAAAAGAAAAGCAGTCACAGAGATGTGGGCCAGAAAGTGAAGTCAGGTTAAAGTGTCGAGATGGGGAAGGGGAGTGCTGAACAAACAGCAGCTAAAGTGCTTGCTATGCAGGTGCAGGCCTGAGTGTGGTACCTGACCTGAAACCTCAAGGTGCGAAGGAGAGAACCAACTCCTGAAAATTATCCTCCGACCTCCACATGGTACGATGTGCCTGGACACATACACCACAATAATAATAGTGAGGCAAAAATTAAAGTGTTAAAACAAACCAAGGTGAAACGCCTGCACCCCCGTACTCAGGAAGCTGAGGCAGACAAGAAGATAGGGGCAGCCTGGATTACATAGAAAGTTCAAGGCTAGCCTGAGCTATATAACAAGACCCTGGCTTAAAAGTAATAAATTTATAATCACAGAGGCACTCAGTTAAGACTACTCAACAGGTATGGAGACATTTATGGCCAAGGCCAATGACCTGAGTTTAGTCCCCAGGATCCACCTGGTAGGAGGAAAGTACAGACTCTCACAGATTGTTCTCTGAGAAGCATACATGCTGTGGTACATACATGTCCCACCAAACACAAACTAAAATAAATAAAAATGTAAAATCAATAATAAATGTAAATAAACAGTGGTACCAAACCACTGAGAAGTGGAATGGTATCTAGTGGATTTGGAGGCAAAACGTGGAACATCCAGTGCCATGTTGAATTTGACACTGAGAGCCAACGTCACACTAAATCAAGGAGCCACAGAGTGTAACAGTCACACAGTACAAATGAAACCAGCAGTACTTGATAGACACCAGTGAAGGACAATCCTGAGAAAAGAAGGAAGGTGGCAGAGTCAAAGAAGAGAGGCTCACGCTGAGAAGCCATGCCAGCTCCATGTACACCTAGAGCAGCTGGGCGAGGGAGATGAAAGGAGCTGACTGCTTCCTGTAACTGACAGTCAGGGGTGTCAGGGCGGCAGTATGGATTCTTTCTCCGCAGAACTCTGCGATAAGGAACGAAAGATGAGCTTCAGGCATTCAGGACACTAGACACTGCTTCTACACCAGAAGATGTCCAATAGTACAAAGGGCTTTGTTTGTTTGTTTACTTGTTTATTTATTGAGAAAAGGTCTCTCTGTATTCCTTTCTGGTCTAGAACTTATTCTGTAAACCAGGCTGGCCTCAAACTTACAGAGGTCAGCCTAACCCTAACCCCAAATGCTGGATTAAAGGCATGTGCCACTAGAACTGTTAAGCTTGAGGCCAGTCTATGTTAAATACTGAGATCCGGTCTCAGAGTACCTGGATAGGTAAATAAATTAAAATTTAAAAATTATGGTTTTGGACTAGAGAGATGGCTCAGAGGTTAAGAGCACTGACTGCTCTTCCAGAGGACCTGAGTTCAGTTTCCAGAACCCACATGGTGGCTCACAACCATCTATGGTGAGATCTAGCCCCCTCTTCTGTATACTGTATACATAATAAATAAATCTTTTCTTAAAAAAAAAATTATGGCTTCTGCCCTCCAGGTCATCTAAGAGAGGAAATCAGGTTAAAACTAACCCTGAAGACTAGACGAAGAGGCCGAGAGTCCCAGCAGGCAGAGAGCACGAGGAATGAAAGGCTAGGTCTACACAGCAGGCAGGACCAAGTGTGCCAGGTCCAGGGCATTGTGCTCCAAGCTCTTCTGTACATCTCTTCTTCTCAGTTGCTCCCAAGTGTTAATTCCTTCTAGGTCCCCAAACCAGCACAAGGCCCTCAGTGTAGCTCATGTCTCTCTTAGTTACCTTGTCAGTATCTGTAGAGCACTTTCCTGTCTGGTAGGGCATTTCCTAGTTCCAGAGTGATCTCCACAGAGAGACCTGGATAATCCTCAAGAGTGGCTTAGCCAAAACTAGAATGGTGTTTCCAGTGGCAACACAAGTGGGTTAGTAATGTCAGGACAGTAAACCAAAGATTGGCCAGAGGCTTCTAAGAAATGCTCTTATTCTTCTGAGAGACTGATTAGACAAACTGTTCATTCTTCTGCTGAATGAAGAATGATCTCACTCTGGCCCATGTGGTCCAGAGATGACAGCCTCTCACCTCTCCAGCATATGGGCACAACAGTTAGGCTGGCAGTCTAATAAAAAAATAGAACCATGAGAATCTTAGCAAATAGAGCTGGTCCCCAGCCAAATATTCAATGAGATAAGCCAATTCATCCCTCTAACTGGGTTTCCTATTACTTATTATTACAAAAAACCACCTAACATTACAAAACACTCAGGTGTATAACTCATAAAACCAATAAATCAGCCCAACAACTCTTTCTGTAGCACACTTCAATTTTCATCTTTTATTTCCAAAGGTCTGTTGAATTTCATCAGTAACTATTAAAATATAAATCATTTACCTCTTATATAGACCTTGGAGAACAGCAACTAGTTACACTGATTAACTGTGGCTCAAAACCATATTAAGACCAGACTGTAAAAATGGCTTGGTTAGCTGGGAGCTGGTGGCCCATGCCTTTAATCCCACCCAGTGCTTAGGAGGCAGAGGCAAGCAGATCTCTGAATTTAAGACCAGCCTAGTCTATAGAGTCTATAGAGGGAATTCCAGGACAGCCAGACATACACAGAGAAACCTTGTCTAGAAACACCTCCTTACTACCAAAAAAAGAAAAAAGCTAAGAAAATTATTTGTTGAGTACATCCTCCCATTATAAGCAAAAATCCAACTGCCTCTTTCTCTAGCGCTGGGATTAAAGGCATGTGGCACCATGACCCACCTATTGGTGTTTTTTGAGACAGGGTCTCATTCCATAAATCAAGCTAGGGTCAAGCTCTATTAATACTCCTGTCCAACCTCCCCAGTACTGGGTCACAAGAATATAACATCACAAACTGGAGATGGCTCAGTGGTTAAGAGCAGTGACTTCCTTTCCAGAGGACCCAGGTTCAATCCCCAGCACCTACATGGCAGCTCACAACTGTCTGTAACTGCAGTTCCAGTAGGCCTGATACCTTCTTCATACATGCAGGCAAAACACCAATGCACATAAAAATAAGTTTTAAAAAAAGATTTAGTATCACACTGCAATTAAGTTAATTTTTTAAAATATTTATTGATTTTATTTATGTATATGAGTGACCTGTCTTTATGCACACCAAAAGAGAGCACCAGATTCCATCACAGATGGTTGTAAGCCACCATGTGGGTGCCATGAATTGAACTCAGGACCTCTGGAAGAGCAGTCAGTGCTCTTAACTGCTGAGCCATCTCTCCAGCCCCCAGTTAATTTTTTTTAATGCTTTCTGTTGAATAATCAAGTAAGACCACTAACTAACCATACAGTTACAGGTTAGTAACTAGTATGTTACTAACTAGTTAGGAAGTACATACAGGAGGTAAACAAACACATAGATTAATAGAAACAGGTTAATTTAAGTTATAAGAACTAGCAAAAAAGCAAGCTTAAGCTAGCAGCTGAGTATTTATAATTAACATTAAATCTCTGTATGGTTACTAATGTACAAACTAACCTCACTGAAAAACAAAAAGAAATACTCTCCAAAATATCAAATACAAAAATCTTCATATTACACTTTAAATCTGTGTGTGTAGTGTATTCATTTATTTGCACATGAGTATGGAGGACAGAGGTTGACTGGAGTCTTTTCTCAACCACTCACCACCTACATTTTTTGAGATAGGATCTTAGTGAGCCTGAGGCTCTTCAAGATGAACCAATGAGCTTCAGGGATCTGCCTGTCCTGCCATCTCTCCCTTCCCACCCTAGTACTAGGGATCCAGGTATAACGCTGCTGGACCTGGCTTCTCATTGGGGTTCTGGTGATCCAAGCTCAAGTTCTCTTGCTTGTATAGCAGGTAATTTCCTAACTATATTTTAAAAGGTTCTTTAGCTCTACAGCCAAACCAGCTAATGACAAGCCCACTGGTGTTTAAGTTCTGTCCCTAACACAACACCACTATGTCATTAGCATTAATTTCAAGATATTTCAAACTATAACTACATTAACAAGCTTCCTGAAGCCAGGACTTGGTCTACACACTGCATACAATGCATTACGACTAACATTCAGGGGGTGGAGAGATGGCACAGCAGTTAAAGAGTACATACTGTCTTGCAGAGAACCTGAGCACCATCGACAGGACCCACTCAAGCAGCCCACAACCACCTATAGAACTCCAACTCCAGGAATGATCCAATGCCTCTGGCCTCTACTACCGCTCACATTCATAGGCACACTCACACAAGCACATAATTAAAAATAGTAAAAATAAATCTTAAAAAAGTGAATGATGTTCATGATTCATTCCTTGATTTCCAACATGTTCTCTATGAGTCTTAATTTTTTTTAATTATTTACTTTTTTTAACTTTTATTTATTTACTTGCCTTGGTGTTTACCTAGAACTGGGAACTGGAACTACAGACAGTTGTGAGCTGCCATGTGGTTGCTGGGAATTGAACCCCTGTCCTCTGGAAGAGCAGCCAGTGCTCTTAACCACTGAACCATCTCTCCAGCCCCACACTGTGTTTCTTACTGCTACTCAAATCTACTCACTAATCATTTGTTACTACTCTCCTTTTTGAGTGCAACATCCTCTAGAGAGATAAGTATTTCCTACTTTAAATAACAGCTGTGATGCTTTCCATTCAGGATGCAAGATTCTAAAGGTAAAAAAGAAAAACCTTATCACTATTTCAGAAGACAGAAAGCAGTTCTTAATGGAAACAAGCAAAGGTTTCTAGCCATTCAGCAATCCAATGTGTGGCCTACTAGATTACGTACAAGATTTCTTAACGTAATCCAGGCGTGATGGTGCATACCTATGTGCCCAGCACCCAGAAAGTAAAGGCGGGAAGATTTCCATGAATCTAAGCCAGCCTGGATTATACAGCAAGACCTTGTGTTCCTCTCTCATCTTCCTTTATCACTACCAAATAACAACCACAAAATTTAATTTAAAAAAATTATTAAGCCAAGACATTCAGAAGACAGAGACAGGTGGATCCTGAGTTCAAGGCTAGCCTGATCAATAAAGCAAGTTCCAGGACAACCAGGGCTACACAGAGAAACCCTGTCTCAAGAAAAAAACTGTTAGAGTAGATCCAGGCATGGTGGTTCATGCCTGCAATTCTAGTATGTGGGAGCCTGAGACAGGAGTTCAGGCTAGCCTGGACTAGAGAATAAGCTCCTGTCACCAGAAAAACAAAACATCTTGCTGGCTGTTGGTAGTGATGCTGCTGGTGGCAGTCACCTTTAATCCCAGCACTCAGGACCCGGAGGGAGATCTCTGTGAATTCGAGGCCAGCCTGGTCTAAATAGTGAGTTCTTATATAACAAGTCTTTTTAAAAAGTATAAATGAAAAGGAATATGTAAAATTACATGCAGATGCCAGGTATAATGGTGCTCTGCCTTAATCCCAACACTAGGGAAACTGAGGCAGGTAGATCTCTGTTAAACTCAAGGACAGACTGATGTACCAGTGCATCAAAGCCAGCCAGGGCTACTACCTAGAGACACCCTGTGTTTAAAAGAAAAATTACAAATGGAGGAGCCATCAATATAGGTTAGTGGGCAAAATGCATCAAGTTCTAGAGATTGCATCAGGGTTCAATCCCTAGAACACAAAAAGGTGGAAGAACTCACTCCCACAAGTTGTCCTCTGACATCTGCTGTGGAATAATCCATAGGTGCACTGTGAAGACCTACTGTTCTCATGTATAGCTAGGAAGAGTTTGGGGGCAGAGGAAATGCTGGGGAGAAGGGTGGAGTAAGAGGGGACACCATGAGAGAGCAGGACAGGAAGTACATACAGGAGGTAAACAAACACACAGTTAATAGAAACGGGTTAATTTAGGTTATAACAACTAGCTAAAAAGCAAGCTGAAGCTATCAGCTGAGTATTTATAATTAACATTAAATCTCTGTATGGTTACTTGGGGAGCAAGCACTTCTTGCTCTAGCAAAGGACCCACGTTCAATTTTCAGTGCCCACATGGTAGTTCACAACCAGTTCCAGAGGATCTGATACCCTTCACGGGTACCAGGCACACACACATGGTGCACAACCACATATGCTGGCAAAACAATACAGTTAAGTTAATCTAAAAATTATTTTTTTTAAACCCAAAAGTTAAAAAGGGGCAAGACCATAGTTCAGTGGTAGGATGTTTTCCCAGCACGCACGCTCGAGGCCTTAGGCTCAAGGATACAGATAAGAAAAACACTGAGGGGAGAGAGAAGAAAGGGAGAAGAAGGAAAAAAGAAAGGGGAGAGAGGGAGAAGGAACCAGAAGGGTGTGACTATGACCGACCTCCTAAAGCCATCCAGTATCTAAACTCAGTGGAGGAGTGTGTACGGCATCTAGTTCACGCTCCATAGAAAGCATAGATTCTGCCAACATTATCAATAGGTGGTCTTGCAGTTTTTGACAACATGACAAAATGTTCATCCTTTTCCAAATCAGTCCACCATCCACTTTCCTCAATAAAACTTAAATGTTATCAGCTGGTTCTTTTGGCCCCAACTTCATCCAAGCATATGAAGTATAAACCTTAATTAGCATAAAGACCTAAAAATCACAGCATTTTCAACTTGCTTTTGCAAATATCTCACCAAATTTAAACTTAAAGAAGCAACGGAACCACCAGGATGTAGTGGCACACATCTGTAATCCCAGCATGCAGGAGGCAGAGGCAGGTGATTCTCTGAGTTTGAGGCCAGCCTGATCTACAAATTGAGTTCCAGGATAACCAGGGGTATAGCCAGGAATACACAGAGAAATTTTGTGTCTGGGAAAAACAGAAGCAACAAATCTAAAAACATTGTTAACAGCATCTCTCAAATGGAAAGATGAATTTATTTTCATGTTTAAAATTGAGTATGAAATCATACAGACTTAAGAGCTAACAGACCTTAGAATCATCTAAATTTAATTCCCATGTACCACAGGAATAACATCAATAATATCCTGAGCTGTGCATTCATGGTGTAGAGTCTGAATTGAGAGGGCAAGGAGGAGTAAGGGTGTTTGGTGTGCATGCTGAGTATATTTGAATATCGTTGGTTTGATTTGGTTTGGCTTCTTGAGACAGGGTCTTATGTATCCAAGGCTGGCCTTGAAATCCTGGTCTCTTGCCTCCCCTTCCAAGTGCTGGTATTACAGGAGTGCAACACCACGCCCCACAGACCACAATTTCAAAACAATTGTTCCTAGCACTTGAGTCTTTTGTAGTGGTGTGTGGTTTAATGGCAATCTGCAAGTCAGGTGTGGGGGCATACACCTTTTAGCCCAGCACTGATGAAGCAAAGGCAGGCATATCTCTATGAGTTCCAGGCCAGCCTTGGAGGCCTACCAAGGCTACAAAGTAAGACCCTGTCTCAAAAACAACAATAAAATAATGTGTAGCATTTGTTTACTTTCTATATTACTTTACTGTCTCCAAGTTGCAATTAAAGAAAGCTAACTTCATATCCTATTGGTACAGCTAGAAAATTTTTTTAAAGGTATCAACTACTAGAAATTACCCATGTTACTTTTAGATCCAAACTTAGATGTGTGTTGGCTTCTTGAAAATCATTTAAAGGTATACCATGGGTAGACACACCTTTATTGAGTCATTGAACTCAAGAGATACGGCAGCAAAGGTCCTGCCTCAATGATGAGCACTACAATAGGAAAAGCCAAATCTCTGTAAGGAAGCTTTGTCTCACAGGGAATTACAAACTGAGAAATGTCAGGAAGGCAAAGTACAGGGTGCTGTGAGAACATGTAAAAGGGGGAACTGATCTAACCTGTGAAGTCACATAAGGATTTGCAGAGGAAGTGATGGTTAAACTGAGATCTGAATGAAGACCATTCACATTTATGTAAAAACAGTCTCCATAAAGTAAAAGGATAGGTCCAATAAAATAGCTACCTTTGGCGTATTTTTCCTAAAGCAATCTTTTTCAATGATAAAAGTTAAGTCATAAAATATTTAAAAGTTAGCAGTTCAAAGTTCTGTGGAAGGTTTCTTTCTCATCTCTCATAGCATCCTATTCAATATTACTAGTATTGAATCTTTGTTGAAATGGTTAGTGCGGTATAATAATACTGATGTTCATACTGTCTTCAGCTAAGCAAACAGATTCAGGAACCTCATCTCAGCACATAAAAAAAACTTCCCTCTGGATTTCCTTAAGTGTGAAAAAGTGCTTTCATCTGCCTAATAAGGATGATACAAACAGATTCATCGAAGGCTGGCATGGGAAAACACACCTTCAGCCCAACACTGGAGATGGGGAGGCAGAGTCAACAGGATATCTCTGTGAGTTCCAGGCCAGCCAGAGCTACATAGTAAGACCCTACGTCAAAAAAAGAAAAAAAAAAATCAGCGAGACAATGTGCAACCCAACAAAGGGTAAATTCTGAAGTGCCCAGAATATGTACATATTGGATTTAAAAGCCTGATTACTCAAGCTAGTCATGTGGTTCATGCCTTTAATCTAAGCACTCAGGAGGCAGAGGCAGGCTTATCTCTGTGAGTTTGAGGTCAGCCTGATCTACAAAGCAAATATAGGATGGTCAGGGCTGTTATACAGAGAAAACCTGTGTTGAAACACACACACACAGAGTGCAATTTGTCTAAATATTTTTTATGCCCTTATGCACTTCATTTTCCTTATAATGAAAAACACTAACCACTACCTTGGTTTTCTGAGGGAGGTGAAATTACATATACTCTAAGTCCTATCTATTGCTAGACTCTGACCTCTAAGCATTTAAAAGAACCCATATTATACTCCTCAGTGTCAGACTACTTCCAACACATCAGTCCTCAGGACCCTATGCTTCCTCTGAAGAGAACACACACACTTAGTTTGTGAATGCCTGTAATCCCAGAACCTGTACAGGCAGAACACAAATTCAAGGTCAGCCTAGGCTATACAGTAAGACCTTGTCTCAAAAAATAATTGGAGGCAAAGGGAACATATAATTCAGTGGTAGTGTTTGCCCAGCATATATTAAGGCTCTGGGTTCAATACTACCCATTTTACGTGAGTTTAAATCTCACCAAATTTGGGGCTTCTAGATAATCCAAATAATTGTAAAACTTCATATATGCCTTGAGGTGGGGGATGTGACTCAGTGATCGAGTTCTTGCCTAACATGCATTAGGACACCCTTGAGTTTGATCCCCAGCGCACTCATGCTTGCTCCCTCTTGCGTTCTCTCCTCTCTGTCACAGATGCGCTCTCGCTCTCTCTCGCGCTCTCTCTCTCTCTCTCTCTCTCTCTGTCACAGGCACACACACACTCAAACTTATATTCCTTGAAGAAAAAAAAAAACATGTCAAATGATCAACTTTCAAAAATGTAAAGACCACTTACCCTAAAAGTAAACTCTGACTTAACTGGATTGTTTTGTTTGCTTTGAGAAAGGGTCTCACTATATGGTGAAGGGTGGCCTCTAATTCTCAGCTCCCCCGCCCCCAGGCCACTATGCAGGGCAAATTATTAGCTCTATTTTAAAGTCAGAAATCAGAACACACACGAGAGAGAGAGAGAGAGAGAGAGAGAGAGAGAGAGAGAGAGAGAGAGAGAGAGAAAGAGAGAAAGAGAGAGAGAGAAAGAGAGAGAGAGAGAAAGAGAGAGAGAGAGCGCACATCCTGTAGCATTCTATATTCCTAGAACTTGAAGGGTAGAGGCAAGAAGAATCAGGTGTTCAAGATCTTCCTCTGCTGCTGACAAGTTCAAGGCCAGTCTGGTCTGTTTGAGAAGTTATCAAACAACAACAAAAAGTTACTTATGTTCAGAAATAACAAGTACAAACTCACTTATGGAGAAAAAAACTTCAATTGTAACAGCTAGAAGAGTTTAAATACCTGCCACAAAACACAAATGTATCTACAAAATACATAAAATTTTACACACACATACACCAAAGTATCAAAAGTCACTCAACTTATATATTTTAGGCTTTTTTTTTTTTTTTTTTTTTTTTGGAGACAAGGTTTCTCTGTGTAGCCCTGGCTATCATGGAACTCACTTTGTACACCAGGCTGACCTCGAACACAGAGATCTGCCTGCCTCTGCCTCCCAAATTCTATGATTAAAGACTTGTGGCAGTATTTCAGGCATGTTTTATAGTGCAGCTTTTAAAAACTTTTAGAACTCTATTTTAAGGATACTGCCAAACAAATGGTCTTTTCTTTTCTTTTTAACTATGCAAACCAGAGCTACTAGATCAAGAAGTATATCATGAGAATGATCCGAAAAAAGCCTTTCAGGGCTGGGTGTGTAACACAGCAAGGGAGCACTCGCCTAGCATGCCAGAAGCCCTGGGATTCTGTCCACACCCAACACTGGGGGGCGGGGGCACAAAAAAATGAGGGAAAGAATCCATATCTGAGCTAGTGTGCATTAATGTGAGTAATGTGTGAATGCCATATGCATGCAGGTGCCCAAAGAGGTTTGAAGGCTTGAATGTGCTGGAGTAGTGATTACAGACTGTTGTAAGCTGCCTGGTGTGGGAGTTGGGATCTGAAAGGCAACCAAGCACTCCTAACTACTGAGTAATCTTCTAGCCCCTGTGAATTTAACTTTTAAGCATGTTGTATTTTTACAGCATCATTATTTTTGCTTGATTGGTTTTGGATTGGAAGGGTGTTTTTGTTTTTTGAGGTAGGTTCTTATTATGTAGCCCTAACAGGCCTGGAACTCTATGTAGGCCAAGCTGGCCTTGAATTCAGAGGAATTCCTATCTAGGTGAGTGCCACCACATACATCCAGTCTTGAGTTGTTTTGTTTGGGGGGGGGTTGCTTGTTTTTTGTTTGTTTGAGTTAAGGTCCTACTACATAGCTCATGTTTGCCTCAAACTTGCTAACTGTAGCCCAGGCTGGCCTTGAACTTGCTACCTACAGTCCTGGCTGGCCACAAAAATCACAAGTTGAGTGCTAGGACTGCAGGGGTGCGCAACCATAGTAGGGTCTATTAATAGTTTCTCTAAAGTTTATTTCTTAAAAGTATGTGTGTGTGCTGTAGTGGGTACTCAGAACTGAGAAAAGGAATCTGATTCCCTGGAGCTGAAGTTGGGGATAATTGTGAGTAGTATGACATGGGTTCTGGGAACTGAACCATCTCCTCTGCAAGAGCAGTGCAAGTTCTTAACCACTGAGCCATCTCTCCAGCCCCTAAATATGTTTTGACAACATGGTCTTAAAATTATTTCCAGTCTAAAAATTATTACTCTGGTATTAGGAGGAGGAATGTTGAGATGACAGCTTCTTTTTTTACAATTACTCTTTTTTGTTTTGGAAACAGTGTTTCTCTGGTATCTTTAGAGCCTGTCCTGGAACTCTCTCCATAG
The DNA here is from genome assembly GCA_004025045.1 of Sigmodon hispidus. Lineage (NCBI taxonomy): Eukaryota > Metazoa > Chordata > Mammalia > Rodentia > Cricetidae > Sigmodon > Sigmodon hispidus. The sequence goes on from PVIH01013384.1 coordinate 35,378, forward strand.
ACCATGCCGGCTTCGAACTCACAGATATTCACTAGTGTCTGCCTCTTGAACGCTGAGTCTAAAGGCATGTACCACCACCACTGACTTGACAGTAATGCTTACTCCTATAATTTACATCTACTGAGTATGTCAGGACTCTTAACAGCCATTACAGTTATTATATCACAAATTATAATGTGCACTGTAACCCTCTCTTCTTAAAGAAATGCAAAGAAAAGTTTTAAAATATCCAAGGTCACCAATGAGTCAGTAACAAAGTTGGAAAGTAATGCTAAAACTATACTAAAAACCACAGCTTACTTTCCCAGTTCCAAAAGAGAGGAAAAAGTCAACCAGTTATTTTCAAAACCTTCCAACACTGTAGTACACTGACTAAACACTAATCAAAGATTCACCTTGGGCCAAAGAAACAACACACTACATTTGAACACCATTTTCTCCTTCTTGTTCTCATAACCATGCAATACAATACAAAAAAAAACCAAACCTGACTTTGGATATATATTAATTTTCGGTAATGTCTACTCTTCAATATGAACATTTTATTTTCCCAATAACTGAACATTTATAAGTTCATTTCATCAAAATTGTCACATCCCGTCTGAGATGCTATGGGGTACACACATTCATTTTCTCACTCAACAGTCAAAAGTTAAAAACAAGCAATTCTTAGAACATAACTACACTGCCAATGACAAAAAAAAAAAGGCGCAATAAATTGCTGCTTTTAACGAGACATTTTAAAACACGATGATGTGCTTCACAGAATTACCGTAAAGTTCTTGGCTGGTTACTTTTTAAAAGCATTTAAGGAATATCCCTCCCTGTTTGGGACATAGCCTGACTCGTTAGACAAGATAAATCTAGGCACGCTCACACAGAACATCTCTGAAGCAACTTAGCTTACTGAAAACATCATTGCAACCTCCCAGGTGTAAGTAGTCAGCCCTCTCACACTACAAGGAACAGAATGACCCTCTTCAAAAATCTTTTGGGAAAAGGTTTCCTGGGCGGCGGCGGCGGCGACGTAGACAGCAGCCCTCCCGGGAAGGTTTTTGGAAACAGTGTTGACACCAGAAGAGGCTCCTCGGAAGTGTCAGTGCGGCAGCAGGTGGAGTAGCCCTGCGTGCCGAGCAGGTCCTTTCTGACCTAGTCTCCAAGTCCTCCGCCTCCCTGTCCCGATTCCGCCTTACGGACCTTTGTAAGCCGCCTCGCGTCCCGGTTCTCTCACCCAGGGCAAGACTCTCGAGCCTCCGGGGAAGCGGGGCCACCTAAGACGGCCGCCGCACCTCTTCCGGGGACCCGCAGGCCCGCTCCCCGGCAGTGTCGGACCCTGACGGACCCTACCCGGGGGAGGTAACCAGCTGCTCCCCGGGTCTCCCCGGTTCCAGAGCCCCTCCCCTTCGAGACACCGCCGCCGCCGCCCGCCTCACTCCCGAACCCCTTCTCCCGAGTACCCCGGCGGAGTTACCGGCCCACTCAAAAGTACCAGCGCCGGCCGCCCCCACCGGTCACCCCGGCCTGGCTGTCACCGCCCAGCTCCCGGCTTCGGCCCGCACCGCTGGCGTGCCCCCGGTGACGCTCGGGTCGGTACCTTGCGGACCCCCTTGTAGATATAGAAGTAGAGCTCCCGGCCCACATTGAAGCAGAGGCGGTCGCCGTTGCCAGACTGGTCGTTGAGGTTTACGAAGGAGACGCGGACAGGGTTGGATCCCTGCGAGTTGAAGGGCACCCGGTTGGGCCGGCTGTACTCCGAGTGCGGCAGCAGCTTGTACAGACCTTCCCGGGTGGTGAATTGGGTCTTAATCTCGTTCATCTCCTTCCCTCCTCCCTCCGTCGCCATCTTGGAAAGCAGCGTTCATCCTGCCCTAAGTGCCCGGATCACGCCCACCGCGCAGGCGCCGTCCTCGGCCGCTCGTTCTCCACCCCCCACCCCCTTCCTCGTGGCTCCACCCATTCGCGAGCCAGCCCTACGAAGGCGTGCCGAGGCGAAGGGGGCGGGCTAATTTACGGTCCCACTGCGCACGCGTGCTCACCTGGCGCGCTCCGCCCAGCGGGGCGTGCGCAAACTCCTCCCCTGGGTGCCGCCCTCTCTGTGCCCGTAGGAAGCCGGGCGCTCTGCTCTAAGGTGAGGTGAGTCTGCCGACGCTCTGGCGCTTCGCGGAGGGACCCTAACCCGGAGAAGCCGTGGGAGAGCGCCGCCTTGGCTAACTGATAGTCCCTGAGCAGTGAAGTCCAGTGTTGGGACCTGTGCGTCCCAGCTCTGCGCGGCTCTGCCGGTGAGGCTGGGGAGGAGGCAGGAGGGCGGGGTGGGGGCGGAGCCTGAGCCCCTCTATGCCTTTCAGAAGATAAGGAGAAGGATTGGGTTTGATTGCATGTCACGGTTTTGTTTTGTTTGAAAGTGGGGTGGGAAGAAGTGCATAAATGTACGGGACTTGTCTTTTTAAGTCTCACCTGACTCAGAAGACTAATGCGCACTGGCTGGTTCTTGAGAAAGTAGGTGGTGTTGGCACTTGTGTCTCTTGTGCTAACATTGTCGCTCCGTGTCTGGAGGAAGGGGCGAGGGTCACATCCCATAGCTTCGGGAGCTAGACGTTGAATCTGAGCGTGATTTTCTTGCTCAGTTAATACTGCCTAATAAAGGTAAGGCTCCTTAGGTTTTTAAGAGCCTGAGATGGATCTTGAAGTTGTTTGCTAGGAGAACCATAAAGTTGTATGACTATCCTATATAAAGACTAAATACTGCGGACAAGCTCACACATTAAAGTAATATTAAATAATCACCTTTGATGCATCGATTTCTGGATATGTGCACTGGAATCTGAAGGCTTCTTGAAGTAATAAACGTTATAGCAGAATTCTAGAATGGAAAATGTTACATGAAGAATGAACTATTCCTGAAGTCAGAACTATCCCTGTAGAGTAGAAAATAAGCAGAGGAAGCTCGTTACAGTGGTGGGCACCTGTAGTTTCAGATAGCAGGAATGCCTGAGTCCAAATGTCGGAGGCCAGCCTGGCCCACGGAGCAAGACTCCAACTCACAAAAATTAATTGTAAGAAAGTATGGAGCACTCTAAAGAAGTTTAAATCATAAACATTTTATGTAGTAAAAAGCAAGTACGTAAACAGGAGAAACTGTGCTAATGATGTAATAATGCATTTGACACTAACACCTTGTAGCTTTCATACATGCTGACAAAAAAAAGGACTTCAGTAAAATCCTTTACTTATTTTTATTTTTCAAATTTCTTTTTTTTTAACTTTATTTATTTATTTATTATTTATTTATTTATTTATTTGCCTTGGTGTTTTGCCTGGAACTGGAACTGCAGACAGTTGTTAGCTGCCATGTGGGTGCTGGGAATCGAACCCCGGGTCCTCTGGAAGAACAGCCGGTGTTCTTAACCTCTGAGCCATCTCTCCAGCCCCCTTATTTTTATTTTTCGAAGACTGCATTCCACTAAATAGCCCTGACTGTCCTGGAACTCCATAGGAAACCAGACTGGCCTCCAACTCAGAAATGTGCCTGCCTAGTGCTGGGATTAAAGTAATTATCTACACGCCTGTCTTAAAATCCGTAATGCATCTCTAGAATACACCATAAATTTCATTTCATTGTTATTTGTCTTTTCCTAAAATGCTAATATAGATGAGAACTCTTAAAAATATGAGGACATGTTATTTTGCACCAAAAACAGGTGTTTATAATGATCATCTTGAGGGATAAGTAACAGTCTGAATTATCTAAAAAGAATTCAGTTGGATTTTCTAGTTAATAGGGGAAAATATACTTTGGGAGGGGAAACCTCAGCAAAAAGAAACTGAAACAAAAAAATGTTGACTTTCAATCATAATATTCAATTGCTCTTAAAACCAATATACCACTGGGCATGATGCTAATACCTTAATCTCAGTACTTAGGAGAGAGAGGCAAACAGGTCAAACTGGTCTACACAAAGAGTTCCATCCAGACCATTCAGGGCTACATAGTTAAATTCTGTCTTTAAAAAAAAAAAAAAAAAGTTAGGGGAAAGAGACCTTGAATAAGAATATACACGGATAGAAAATGTGACTTTATTCATAATAAAAAAAAAAGGGGGGGGAGTTAAAGACCAGTATGCTTTTAAGATTTATATTAAGTTTTGTTTTGCCAGACCTGTTAGCATATTTCTGAAATGCCATCATTCTCAGAGATTAGGAGGACAGAGAACTCAGAGCCAGCCAAGCATGGTGGCACACACTACCAGCACTTGGGAAGTGGGAACAAGAGTTCAAGTACATTCTCAATTACATAGTCAATTGAGAAACCAGCCTGGACCACTTTAGAGCCCCTCTAAAAAAGAAATGATTCCAACACTTGGGAAGCAAAGGCAGGTGAATCTCAGTGAGTTTGAGGCCATGCTGGGTGAGTTCCAGAACAGCTGGGGGCGGGGAGAGAGAGGAGGAAGGGAGGGAAGGAGGGAGGAAATGTAATGCTACATAGTAAAACACTGTCTAAAATCAACAACCAAGGCTAGGGAGATAGCTCAGTGGTTAAGAGCACTTGCTGAGCCAGGTTTGATTTCTGTCACCCACATGGCAGCTCACAACCTTTTCCAACTCCAGTTGTAGGGAATCATGTCCTCTCCTGGCCTCCACAGACACTTCATGCATAAAATACACAGACATATATGCTGGTAAAATACCCATACATATAAAGAGTAAAAATCATCTGGGTATGGTGGTGTACACCTTTAATTGCAGCACTCAGGAGGCAGAGTCAGATGAATCTCTGTGAGTTCAAAGCCAGCCTGGTCTACAGAAGCCAGAGCTACATAGATCCTGTCTCAAAAAAGAAAGAACAAGAGGGGGGGTGGAAAACAAATGTCATTCCTTGGGAGGCAGAAGCAAGTGGATCTCAGTGAGTTCAAGGCTAGCCTGGTCTACTAAGAGAGTTTAAGGACAGTCAGTGCTGTTACACAGAAAAACCCTGTCTTGAAAGGAAAAAACTTGTGAAAAAGGTTAAAAATTGCCTTTGTATACCTGAAGATACAGTCCAGTAGAACAGTGGCTAGCAGGGAGTAAGAAAGAGGTTGACAGATGTTGGTCAAAAGATTCAGTTTCAGTTAGAATAGAGTAAGTCCTAGGGCTCTTTTGTAGGGCTAGTATTCAGTTATAGCAATTTTTTGGAAGTAGATAAAAAAGTAGGTTTTAAGTGTTTCACTACAAAAAGTCAATACTTAAGATCTTGCATGGTTTCCCACATCGGTGATCCTGACAGTGGGGCTGGGGGAAGGAGGATCAAGAATACAAGGCGGGCTGGAGACATGGCTCAGCGGTTAAGAGCACTGACTGTTCTTCTGGAGGGCCTGAGTTCGATTCCCAGCATCCACATGGCGGCTAACAACTGTCTGTAATTCCAAGATCTGACACCCTTACACAGTTATACATGCAGGCAAAACACCAATTCACATAAAATAAAATAAATATTAAAAAAAAAAAAAGGAGTACAGGTTGTCATCAGCTACAGAATGAGTTTCAGCCCCTCCTGGGCCACAGGAAACACTGTCTCAATAATAAAAAAGAAATACCTGAGAAACTGGGTATGCTAATTAAACAAATTCTTCTATATATATGTACATTAAACAATATGCTATCCATCATAAATATATATAATTAAAAATGGTTTTGAGCAGCTGGAGAGTTGGCTTATCAGTTAAGAACACTGGCTGCTCTTCTTGGGTTCAATTCCCAGAACTCATATGGTAGCTCAGCCATCTTATAACTCCAGTTCCATAGGATCCAATGCCATCTTTTGGTCTCTGTGGACACTGCATTTATGTAGGGCACAGACATACATACAGTTAAAATGTCTAAAAATGGTTTTGGGGCTGGAGAAATGGCTCAGCGGTTAAGAACACTGACTTCTTCCGGAGGGCCTGAGTTCGATTCCCAGCATTCACATGGCGGCTAACAACTGTCTGTAATTCCAAGATCTGACACCCTTACACAGTTATACATGCAGGCAAAACACCAATTCACATAAAATAAAAATAAATATTAAAAATGGTTTTGAAGCTGGGCAGTGGTGGCACACACTGTTAGTCCCATCACTTGAGAGCAGAGTCAGCCAGATCTCTGTAAGTTCAAGGCCAGCCTGGTCTACAGAGTGAGTTCTAGCACAGCAGCCAGGGCAGTTACACAAAAAAACATGTCTCAAGAAAAAAAAAAAAAGTTTTAAAATTTCTTAGATGATATTTAGAATGAATAATCTGCTTCCTTGTTTTTATATATAATAAAGATCCCTGATAATGCTTACCAAAAAACAAAACAAGCAGAGGTCCCTAACCTAAGCCAGTACCTAAGGGAATCAGAGATTAATAAAAGAGGAATAGTGTGGTGAGATGAAGCCATTGCATAAACATTTGGGGTCTGGGGCTATGTATGGTTTAGCAGGTAAAAATACTACATAAGTTTTATGACCTGAGTCCAGATTCCCCAAAACCTGTGGAAAAGCTGAAAATACTGTGCATTTCTATAATATTATCATTCCTTTCTATAATACATCATTCCTATGGTGAGGTAGGAGACTGAGACAGGAGAATTCTGTGGAAACTTACAGGCCAGCTAGTCTTATTATGCAACACATGAACAAAATTAGAGACCCTACCTCATAAACAAGGTGGAAGTTGACTGACACTCAAGGTTTTCCTCTTACTACAGATGCACCATAGCACAAATGTACCTCATACATAGATTATATACACATTATGCGCACACACAAAAATTTTAAAGAATCCATCTATTTGCTGATTTGAAAATAGATTAAGGACAGGAAAGATTGGTATGGGAAAAACTATTTACAAGGCCCATAGAAAAACCGCACCTCTATATTGCACAAATTCTATTTGGTTTATAGTAAAAACCCAGAGCCAGATATTGGGGAAAAGCTGAAATATCAGAGAGATAGAGAACAAGCCACAACCAGCTCTTCCCCAGCTAACTCCTCAGGCTTGTCTTTGACCCCAGCTTCTCCGTCCTCACTTTTCCCCCCTGTCTCCACCCAGCTATCTCACTTCCAAGAGGTTCAACTTTCCTAGGGTTAGGATTAGGTGTGTGCCACCACCAGCTGTTAGGCCTTGAACTCACAGAGATTTAGAAGAATCTCTGCCTCCTGAGTGCTGGGATTAAATGCATGAGTCAAAATTTATTTGTGAGTATATGTATGTGTGCTTCATGTACACATGTGGTCAGGGGTGCACTTGTATGGGAGTCTAAGGAGATTAGAAGTCAGCATCAGGTGTCATTCCTTGGGAACCATCCACTTCGTTGTTCCATTGTCAGACTGGGCTAACCTCCAGCTCACAGGGGGTCCCTTTACCTTTGCTTTCTGAATGCTGGCATTAAAGTTACACAATGCATATCTTCTGTATACATTAAATTGCAAGTGACTATCTTGGGTTTTTGAGACAAGGTCTTACTCTGTAGCCTAGGCAAACCTGAACCTCATGGCAATCCTCCTGCCTCAGATACCTGGGTGCTAGTCTTACAGGTGTGAGCCACCATACCCAGCTTTTTATTTTGTTTTATTTGAAGATTTTATTTTACAAGTTTGAGCCACCATACCCAGCTTTTTATTTTGTTTTATTTGAAGATTTTATTTTTAAGCTGGTTGTGGTAGTGCTTGCCTTTAATCCTAGCACTCAGGAGGAAGAAGCTTTTGTCTGTGTGCACTCCTGTGTATGCCCATAATGAGGGAGCACGAATGCAAAGGTGCTATGTAGGGAGGTCAGAAAGCAGTTTTGGGGATCAGTTCTCCCCTTTACATGGATTCCAGATTTTGAGCTCTGATTGTCAAGAATGTGCAGCAAGAACTTTTATGCACTGAGCCATCTCACCAGTCCTCAGTTTTAAATTTTATTGTGGTTCCAGGGATTGAACCTTGTACATACTAAGCAAGTGCCCTTCCCCTAAGATATATCTCCAGCCTTCTTACTTTATTTTGTGATGGTCTCAGTTTCCTAGACAGGCCTCAGTCTCAAAATCCTGCTTCAGCTATTCAAATAACTGGGATTAGAGTCTTGTGCCACCAGGCCCTTTTCGGATATAGCACAGTTAGTAAGTTCTTATCATGTGGACATTATGCTAAGTATTTAAATGTGCTTTCTCTTCTTTCTTTCTTTCTTTCTTTCTTTCTTTCTTTCTTTCTTTCTTTCTTTTTTTAATGCAAGCATTTAGTGCCCTGCAGGGCAGAAGAGGGTGTTGAAACCTCTGAAGTTACAGATAGTTGTAACTAAACCCAGATCTTCTTTAAGAAAGCCAGTTGGTGCTCTTAACCACTGAACCATCTCTCCAGCCCCATATGCTTTTGTATTCATAGAAGACCTAATAATGTAGGTAACATTCCTCCTTTCTACAAATGAGAAGACAATCAGACTAATGAAATGTGTTGTTCATGTTACTACCTTAGAGTTAAATGTTAAGACAATATGAGTTTAGGTCTTAAAAGAGAAACATCAGTTGCTCTTGCTCACCCTTTACTCCCAACACTGGGGAGGCAGAAGCAGGCAAATCTCTTTTGAGTTAGAGGCCAGCCTGGCTTACATAGAGAATTCTAGAACATCCACAGCTATATTATGAGACTCTTTCAAAAACAAAACAAAAGAGAAGCATCATAGATCAGGCATATAGGTGACTGTATTTGTATTCTATTGCTTTTGGAGGACCAGGAACAACAGAAAGTTATATCTGCCTACATAAATAATACACCTATATAGGTAGATATGCATATGTGTTAATATATTAAATTATAAATGGACACTTATTGGGTTATCTTACATAATTGGAGGCTAGGTCATCCAAAAATAGCTGTCTGCACACTGAAGAGCCAATCTAGTATCTGCAGCATAGTACAAGAAGCTGATAGCCTCAGAATGAGAACAAACAGTGATTCAGTCCCAAGTTAAAGGCCTGGGTTTTCCCTAGGAACTAATGATGTGAGTCCACACAGCAATAGAGGCACTTGCTGATGATGAATGGAGTTGATGTTTAATGGCTGGCATTCTCTTCTTCCACTTGTCTTTCATGTAAGTCCTCAGCCTATTGAATAGCACTGCCCACATTTGGGGTGAGCCTTTTCTTTCAGTTGCTGCCCTACGTTTCAGTCTTCTCTAGCCATGTCCTCATAGACACACCTCAAAGTAAGTAGATTTACAAATCTCTTAGGCATCTCCACCATGTCAAATTGACAATCAAACTTAACTGTAACAAACTTACTGTTTGTGAAGTTGGCTTCCAATGTATCTCCTTATGTCATACTTAATCTCCAAATAAAGAAGATTGTAATTCTGCCTAATAAAACTGTGTACAACCAAAAATTTATCAATTCCTTCCCCTAGAATAGGTGACAAGATCCTTTGAAGAATACTTATTCTTCTGACACTCTGATATCAGCCCAACTAATGTTAGAATTCATAATCCAGGAATAGGAGAGGAAAGAAAACAAGGATTATCTATTCAATATATAGCTATAGATACACCAACACATTTCTAACCAATCAGGAGAGAAATAGTCATGGCAGTTACATGGGCCTTTCTGTAACTGGTATATAGTAGAAGGTGGTATGTATAACCACTTTCTGCTATCCATTCTGTCTTCCTTACTTTGTTTTGTTTGAGACAGTTTTTTCTTGTGACTCCCTGGCTGTCCTGGAACTCACTCTGTAGACCAGGCTGGCTTCAAACGTAGAGATCCACTTGCCTCTGCATCTTGAATGTTGGAATTAAAGGCTTGTACCACAGTGCCCAGCTGAAGAGTCTGTTTCTATTTATCACAAATAGAGAATACAACAACAGAGCTAATAAAGAATTCCACTCACCTACTTTGATGAACTGGTTTGGAGATTACTTCCAGGAGCATGAGAAATTCAATGACAGCTACCTATAAAGAAGAGCTCTTCACCACCCCTAACACTTGTCAATCACATATATCCTTGAGGAGGGGAGGAGGGTTTGTGTGCCTCATATATTCTACCCTAGTGGACCCAATCTTATACAAGTCTTCTATGAGTAGTAATAGGTGCTTTTATTCAAGGCAGCAATGATCTCATCTGACCCAGAAGAACTTTACTCCTTCCTCTAGTTATGCTCTCCAAGTCCTGAAGAGGTAATGATATATATATATATATATATATATATATGAATATTTTATCTCATTTACAGCTGAGCATTGGGTTACCATACTGTAGCAACAGTTATTTCTTCTTAGCACTTTGAGTAATGAATCTCCACATTAACCACATAAAGAAACTTCTCTAATCAAAACTGACAGTATCAATAACCTATGGGTATAAATATAAAAGTTAAGCAAAGGCAGATGGATCTAAGTTCAAGACCATCCTGGTCTACATAGCAAGTGGTCTACTGTACTAGGCTTTTTCTTTTAACCATCAACCAGCTCCAAATCATGGCACAGAGACTTATTAGTTTTGAATGCTCAGCCTAGCTTGGGCATATTTCTGGCTTGCTCTTTTAACTTAAATCAGCCTGTTTTTCTCTATCTGCTTTTTGCCTGGAGGCTTAGTGCCTTTTCTTACTTTCTTGCTGTTTCCATGTTTGACTGACTGGCATCTGCCTGGCTTCTTGCCCCAAACATCTCCGTCTCCTCCTCCTCCTCCTCCTCCTCCTCCTCTCATTTCTCCTTGTTCTTCTCAAGCCTAGATTTCTCCTATTTATTCTCTCTGCCTGCTCTCTCTGTCTCTCCTTTCTCTTGCCTAGCTATTGGCTGTTCATCTGTCAGGCAAGATGAAACAGATACAACATATCCTTGCATAATTAAACACACATCTTTACATCATTAAACAAAGGCAGCATAAGCAAAAGTAACATACCTTTACACGGTTAAAGTAATATTCTGAAGCATAAACAAATGTAATACATCTTTGCCTGGTTAAAATAATAATCCAAAACAGTCTACATAGCAAGTTTAAGACAGCCAGAGCCACACTCAGAAACTCTGTCTTGAAAAAAATCTAAAAAAAAAAAAAAACAAGGAAAAAAACAAAAACAAATGTTAGAAAGCAGTTTGAGAAGCATGTCATATTCTCTTAACAAACAACAGAATCTTACCCTCTAGGCATATTTGTCTTGGTTTATAGTGGAATGGGCCTTAAATCCAACTGGAAAGTAGTTGATGACACCCGTAACAGTTGTGCCACTATTGCACTAGCAGATGCAGCTTATCTGGCATGTTGATTACTAACATACTGTGTCCATAGATAAGCAGGAATATTGGCAACAGTAGCCTGTATGCAGGGGCACTTAGGCCTCCCTGGCCTACAACCTGTTGAGAGTTAGCCCACCTCTGGCAGTGGGGTTTTCACTGAATAATCTTGTGGCTTCTGGTAGTGCCTTTTCCCACCTGTTTAAACTTCTTAACTGATTTTTTTTAATATGGGCACAGGCTATTACAGGATATTCTCAGTCACCTGCATGGGTATCTTCTTCACTTTACCCAACCATAAAATGCCCCCAAATTTCACAGCTGTGCCCTGTACCCTGTGCAGACCAATTGCTTATTTTTGCTCCTTTAGAAACAGTTGCACATTTCTTAGATACTTTTATGAATCATTAAGACATTCAGAAGTTAGCATATTGTCTAAATAATGAAACTTTTTTTCTACCATTGGTGGGCAGTGTTAGCACATGCATGTAATCCCAGTATTCAGAAGCAAGAGGATTGCCACAAATTCTAATACAGCATGAGCTCTGTAGTGAGTTCAAAAGCAAGTTTGTTCTACATAGCAAGATCCTATCTCAAAAAATAAATTAAGAATGGTAGTATGTGCCTATAATCCCAGCACTAAGGAGGCTGAGTTTAAGTCTTTATAGCTACATAGTCTGAGGCCAGCCTGAACTACATGACTTTGTCCTCCCAGCGGCAAAAATAGTGGTACACCTCTATAATCACGGTATTTGGAAAGTGGAGGCAGAGGCAAGAGGATCAAGATTTCAAAGTCTCGGCTACTTAGGAAGTTCAGAGTCAGTCTGGGATACATAAGATCCTGTCTGACACACAGATACACACAAAAGGAAAGAGTAGGACAGTATCTGTGAAGGGAGATGTCCCATTCCAAGCCATTTACTCTAAGCAAGTGAAAACTGGTGTCAGAATTTAGTGGTTAAGTAGATACTTGACAAAACAAGAAAATGGCAGGCTTTAATCCCAGGCTTTGGAAGGCAGAGGTAGGCATGTGAGTACTACATAGTGAGACTGTTTCTTACATATATACACCAAAAATGGCAACATCAAGTATAACATGAAAAGAGTCCATCACTCAGTTGTTTTGTTAAAGAAGTAGTGTTGGAGGGTCTAGAGAGATGAATCAGTGATTAAGAGTTATTACTGCTCTGATGGAGAGCCTGAGTTTGATTCCCAGTACACACTTCAGGCAGCTTACAACTACCTCTAGCTCTAGGGGATCCATTGTCCCCTTCTGGACTTCCCTGTACCCACATGTTCATGCACACACACACAGACACACACGTTATATTAGAAATAGTACCAGGTATGTTGGCACACTCTTGTAATCCCAGCACTCAGGAGACAGAAACAGGCGGATCTCCAAATTTTATACAGCTAGTCCAAGCCAGTCAAGGCTACATAGTGAGACCATGTCTTAAAAAAAAAAATGGATAAAGCAGAATGGCTGGGGAGACATTACCTTATTTAGCCCATGAGATAGTCCATGAGCTATCTCACCCCATCATTCTGGACTGCTGCTTCAGGATTTCTACACATCACTCTCATATCTCAGGAGAGGCCAGTTTGTACTGCTCTGTCCAGCTGAACCACAGGGATATGGAATCAGTTGTGGCTAAGATATTCTGCATATTATTAGGAACCAGCAAGTCCACGTTTATTATTATTTTTTATATGAGTGTTTTGTCTGTTTATGTCTGTGTACCATGTGCATGCCTGATGACCTCAGAGGTCAGAGAAGGCCATTAGATCGTCTAGAACTGTTTCTAAAACTAGAAATTGTTTCGAGATGTTATATGGGTGCTAGGAATTGAATTTGGTTCCTTTGCAAGAGTAACAAAGGCTTTTAACCACTGAACAATTCCTCCAACCCTATAGATCAATTCTTTATCATGAGGCTTCTTGTCCCTTCATGGGCTTCACTGGCAGACATCTTTGGCCACCCTATTAGGATAGTGGCTGAGCCATATTCCATCCTTCAAGATTCTTTGCTCCACAGCTGTGAGCACAAAAAGGATCTCCTGCACCCGTTCCATACCTTTGGCAAACTATTGCTGGATCTTTAAAGCTAAGCATTTGGCTTTTGGCTTTTTTTTTCCCCTAGCAACTCTCCTGAATACAAATCTTGCCATATTTTGCTTTTGACACAAATGGGCCTGACTTCCTTTTTGCTCTTTACATTACCCCTGTGTTTACTTTATAACACATTACGTACCATTCACATGTCATTCTAATTATTTCAGGTCCTCCAGAGCCTCTTCTGACTTGTAAAGATCATAGCCCTCCATAAGGTTCAGCAAAGGCACAAAAAAAGCCTCATACTTTGTTGCTACTGACTTGACTTCCTTTAGCATCCCAGTGAACCAGGAGTCAAACGCTGCCTCTCTTGTTTCCAGTTCACTCACTGTCATTTCTACCTCATCTCCCTCTTTGCTGTTCTGTTCTTCCCATGGGTTCCAAGATTTTGGATCCACGTAAGGTTATTTGTACTGTCTTTTCCTTACACACACAGAAAGAGACAGAGGTAGAGAGACAGAGAGATGATGATGATGATAAGGAACATAGTAAGGCAGTGAATCCCATGATCATAAACTTCTTTGCTATACTTCTTTGGCTGTGAAGTGAGTTCCTTAGTAGCAGTGTTGTTTGGAATATCATTACAGTGGATAAGTAGTAAGTCCCTGATATTTTTGACAGTGCTGCTGCTTCCATGGTGGAAATGGTACAGTGTAATCAAATGCTACCTGAGGGAATGATCCTATATTAGAGCTCAGGGTTTGGCCTCTGCTGCTGGAAGATTACTCAGTACCAGTCACAGCTAGGTTTTCCCTTACTGACTAGAAGTCTGTCTTTTCTGGTACCATAGCCAAGACAACTTACAGAAAAAATTTAATTTGAGGCTTAAAGTTGTAAAAGGTTAGAGTCCACGACCATTAAGGCAGGGAGCATGATAGCATTCAGCATGGCACTGGAACAGCAGCTGAGAGCTTACGTCCTTGTCTGCAAGTAGGAGGCAGAGAGCACTAACTGGGAAATGTTGTGGGCTTTTGAAACCCCAAAGTCAGCCTCCAGTGACACACCTGCTCCAACAATGCCACACCTTAATTTTTCTCAGTTTCACCAACTAGGAAACAAGCATTCAGATGTATTAACCTATGGAGACCATCTTCATTCAAATCACTACAAAGTACATATTTCTGAGCCCTTGAAGAAACTTCATTCCTGACATCATGGCCACCTTGTACATGGGCCCGTTAGGCAGTTACAGGGATGGCTAGGGGAAAGTAATTGACAGCTATCCACAGAATAGGTCATCTTATCTATTTGATTACAGGCTGTTTCTGACAAGATCACTTTTTGGTAAGTTTACATGAAAACATGAATATCATATCTGGCCATTTTTCCTTCTGAGCAAAATGTATAATTGGATGCACTGCCCAAAGTTCTGCCCACTGTGGGGATTTTACTCACCACTGTCCTTGAAGAGTGCCCCAGAGATGGGTTATAATGCTCCAATTGTTTATCTTCCAGTAGTGCTCACAAAACATGCACAACCACCTACAAATCAGGCACTAGCCTTCTCTCCCTCTGCCGGCTGATCATAGGGCATACTCTGTAAGGCACTGATGCAAGAATAAGAAATGTGAGCATTTAAGTCACTTTGAGTAACTCACTTGGGCCTCAGGACTTTCTTGGGCCCAGTCTACACCAGCACACTTAACTTTTGATGATGGCTTGCTGCTCTTCACAGCTGACTTTATGGCTCTGTGGATCAGGTAACAGCTACTTCATGATGGGCAGCTTTGGTCACATGGCAGCTTAACAGCGCATGGTCAAGCATTCAATTTCCTCTAAGGGTCCAATAGCTGGCCAAGAACTCACTCTTAAAAGGAGAGTAGTTAACTGCAGGTAACAGCAAACCCTTAATCAAAAATTGCAAGGGGGAAGGAAGATCAGTGATGATTCAGCATGTGTATGGGAGCAGATCTGATGTCCTGAGTTTGATTCCCAATCCTGTATTTGGCAGGAGAATGTGCTCTTGAAAATTATTCTTTGATCTCCACATACACATCATGCCACAAGAACACCTGCACTCACAATAATAATAATAATATAATAATAATAATAATAAATTCAAAACCAGCAGCATTTTTAAAGCTACCTAGAATGTGGGCAGAAGTAACAATACCCAAGTGAGAAATATGCTGCCTCCAAAATTCTAATAACTATCTATTGTGCTTTTTTCTTGGTTAAATAAGGGCTAGATGCAATGACTTACTCTCCACCTTAAATTACAAAACCTCAGCAAGGGAACTACAGCACCGAATTCTTAGGAATTTCACTGAGGACAGACCCTTGAAATGTAGTTGAATTATTTTCCATCCTCCTCCACACAAGTACTTTACCAAAAAGTCTGGAGTAGTTGCTGACTGGCTCATGTGGTCCAATTAACATGATATCATCAATGTAATGGACCAGTGTGATAATCTGTGATAAAGATGATCAAGATCCCTGAAAACCATATTAACACACAAAGCTAGAAGTCCCTGTGTCTCTGAGGTTGGTCAGTGAAGGTGTATTGTTGACCTTGGCCAGCCAAAAGCAAATCAACCTCTGGTGAGCCTTATGGACAAGTATGTAAAAAATGGCATTTGCCAGGTCAGTAGCTGCATATCATGTTAATCTACTCAGACAAGGAAACCACATCTGAAATTGGGTTCACTACGTGGTTAAGTCTACAATAATCAAGCAATCAAGCTGCATTTTTAAAGATTTTCAGAGTCCAAATAGGAAAGTTAAATGGGCCTGTGGTTAGAACTGCCACCTTGCATCTCTCAAGTCCTTACGGGTAATACTGTACAGATCACTCTGATCCTTCCAGAAATACAGTATTGTCTAGGGGTCACTATTTTTCCAAGTAAAAGCCCTAATGACTTCCATTTGGTTTTTCATCATAATAGCCCTCAGTATGCACGAAGGTTAGAGAACAAATACAGTAATTTGCCACGTGCTAAGTATAGCTATTCCAATTATGCATCCTGGGACTAAGGAAATAACCACAGGTTGAGTTCACAGTCCCTCTGGACACATTCAGTTTTGATGACCTAGGACCACAGTGCTGTTTGGTTCCTCCCTAAGTTAACATCAGTGTAGAGCTAGTGTTCAACAACCCCAAAAAGTTTGACTAATTCTTTTTCTTCATTATACAGTCTCCCTGGTGAAAGACCACAAGTCCCTCTAGGGAAGGACAGGATAGTGAAATGTCCTTCAGAGGACCTGGCATCACCTTTATTCATAGGATTCTGGATCCATAAACTGACTCAAGACTGAGAATTAGTTGATGGCCTATAGCTCTTCACCTCTGTGATTCAAGGTATCTTTTTGTTCTGCACCCTGAAATCTTCTGCTAATACAGATCAAATTTTTCATAGGCATCTTACCTGTTTAACCTATGGGAACATTGTTAGGATTCTGTTTTAGCTCCTAAAGCCACACCTGGTCAATGGCAATTAGCCTGGCCCCAAAGAATTCCCACTGTTGACCCTCTCTCTTTCTTCTTCCTTTCCCCAGCACTGCTAGAGGGCACACTCCTCCACCCCCTCTTCTCCTTTGCTATCCATCTATCTCATATATATATATATAGTAAAATCTTTCCACGTGGACCCAGTGTTAGTATTTTTTGTGTGGAAGAACTCACTAGCATGCTTCCAAGAGCCATACTAGATTTATTAAAGGAACGGGTTGGGGAGGGAAAGAAGAGGGAGAAAGTGAGGGGTTAGGGAGCAGAGAAGAAGAGAAAAGAGGGGGTCTCCCTCATGGTTGGGCTTTTAAGGGGAATCATGCAGACATGCCCTAGACTTAAGCATCCTTTGCAGGCGGGGTCGTGGCCGCAACAATCTAACACCTAGTCTAAGTGTTTCCCACCAGCCCGTGTGGGGCCTCCATCCATCGCCATCCATCTGCCACACAAGGTATACATGTTTTCATAACATAATGATTAGACCTATAGCCAAGAGTATAGGTCTAAATGAGTCAGGTCATCACTGACCTTTGCTGTCCATTAAATTTCTCCTTGTCTTTGGTGACCAAATACTGAGTTCCAGTATACCCTTTGCATTTAAGATTTGAGGTTGTATGCAGCTCTCACTGTAAAGTCTGCCATAATGAGAACAGTGACAGCTCTTCAGGGCTCCTGATGCTCCCTCACAAATCTGTTTCTTAAAGTATAATGAAGGGTACATCTGGACCTTCCCACTGTGGAGATTTTATACATCATATCCACTCCTGCTTTCTAGTTTGGGGATCCTTGCAATACCTCTATCAGTAGTAAACCAAGGGACACCCAGCATGTTCAGGTCATTCCCAGCAGCCATCTTTTGACCTAAACTTAAGACAACCAGATAAGATGTTAGCACCTTCCTTTCTTCCTTTCTTCCTCTCTTCCTCCCTCCCTCCCTCCTCTCTCTCTCTCTCTCTCTCTCTCTCTCTCTCTCTCTCTCTCTCTCTCTCTCTCTCTCTCTCTCTTTTGTTGGCCTCCTTGGAGCTCTGCCAGCCTCTGCCTCCCAAGAGCTAGGATTAAAGGCCACTGCTGTTTTAGCACCTTTCTTTACTGCAATCCGAATCTCTTCTCAGTGGACCCAAACAATAAGTTCCCATCTAATCTTATGTTTCTTGCATCACTATCATACACCCTAAAATCTATTTTCTTCTTAATACATGTTCCCTAGGCCCCTATGTGTATGAATTAGAAACTCAAGAAGTTCTTTAGGAACATAAGAGTGTACCTCCTGGGTCACAGTGTAAACTACACCTTTAACTGCAGATCCTCTTAGAAGCGGAGGGTTAAACTTGCATCATAGCACAGCCAGTCTCATGAAGGCTTGTGCCTACCTAGGGTTGGGTTGGGTTGGATTTGTCCCACTTCCCACTGGGTTTTGGCTGGGTAACGATGCTGGCTGTACTAGAATTTGCTTGTAGACTAGGCTGGCCTTGAACTCACCAGTCTCTGCCTCCTGAGTGCTGGGATTAAAGGTGTGTGCCACCACCTTCCTGATTGGTTTGGTTTTTTTTGAGATGAGCTATTACTATTACTGTAGCCCCATCTGGCTTCCAACTCATGGCAGTTCAACTGCCTCAGCCTCCCAGGTGCTAGGATTACAAACATGCACCTTCATATGCAGCTCTGTGCTATTACTATTTTTTACAACTTCAGCACATGACTACAGGTCAAAAGATTCTCCTGAGCATGTTTAGAATCACTTAGGTTTGTTTTTGCACATCTGGAACTGGGACATTGAATTCCTGAGGGTTTTTCCCTTTATTTATTCAAAGATGTGAAAAGGCAACCAGCTCACAAAACTGTATTCCTCAGTTTTCCAGAAATACTTGAAAGCATCATATATAGACATCAAATTCCTTGCATCTCCTGAGTGATGGATTCTGAATATAAAGTGTATTTGCTCTTAATGCTTCTTTAAATAGTTCAAGCCAGGATTATCAGTGTACTCTCTGCTATCAGGAGAGGGCCCTGGCAACTTCAGGTCTAATCATAGTAGAGCACCAGCCCTGCAACCACAGTTCAATTTAGGAACTTCATTCTTACTCTTCTGTTTCTCTAAATCCACTCCAGGTACCAAAATCTGTATTAGGATTTTCTATGGCCATAGAACTAATATAGTGAATAGATTTTAGTTTATTGATACAAACTTAAGGTCAATTTTGTTATGCTGTATGTGTTTTCTACTCTTGACTAAGGTATGATGCTTATGTAACTCATTTAAAATTATAATGTATAATTGAAAATGCAGATTAATAGTCATCTGTCATAACCAAACTTATAGCCATGTTAGTTAAGTTTTTATAGGTATACAAAGATATATTTCAATTAGATAAATAGTCTTAAAACACTTCAAAGACATACAAAATATGACATTTAAAATATTTTAAAATCTTGGACTTTTCTAGACAGTGAGATAGGTCTGCTGGCAGCACCAGTGTATTTTAAAAAATAATAGACATTAAAAAAACTTCATATAAAATTTACTTTGTGGCAACAGTTAGCCACTGGACAAGAAACTGTTCTGATATCGACTGCTTGATAATATACTGTATAAACTAGACATACAGGTTCCATAAAAAAAAAATGACCTCGGGGCTGGAGAGATGGCTCAGAGGTTAAGATAGCACTGACTGTTCTTCCAGAGGTCCTGAGTTCAATCCCCAGCAACCACGTGGCTCACAACCATCTATAATGAGATCTGGAGCCCTCTTCTGTACACTGTATACATAATAAATAAAATAAATCTTAAAAAAAAATGACCTCTAAACTTTGACAAAACAAGTTGAAATGGTTCTTCAGTTTTCTGCTTTGCAAAAGAAAAAAAAAATGCCAGGCATCCTTCAGGACACAAGGAGAAGCAACTAACAGACTGTGCCAGATTTCCTACATCACTAAAAAATATGCCAGAGACTCTAAAGATGATACCCCAATATTACAAAAAAAACTTTTGGTGACTGTCCAGGCAGACAGGTGTTATCTCTGTCATTTTCTAGACTTTAGAAGTTGCTTGCACTTCCTGTTTATTTGGGTAATATTATATCCTTCTGTAGTTTTTATGGTTGTGAGCCTAGCCTTTAACGGCTGAGCCATCTCTCCAGCCCCCTTCTGTAGTTTTTAATGTGGTTAAAGGTTTAATAATTATTGGTATAGTTCTTCCTAGTTATATTAAAAGGTATATTAAATATAAAACTTTAGACTCACAAAGATAAAATAGATAATAAAATGTTTTAAGTTTGTTAATTATAAATAGACTGGATATTATAGCTATAATTTTTGTTTGATAAGTATTATATATAATTTTGCTATATAGAAATTAAAACGTTCCTTTTTGATTCGACAAAGTGTGGTAGAAATGTTCTCTATATGCTTGAATGTGTATGCACACTCACCTTATTACCAGAGAGTTAACTGGTTTTGGCTGGAAGTTGGATAGTCCAACCATAGCTATCTGTAGACATATATTACATATTTAATAAAACCTAAATATTGAGGAGAGAGCACCCAGTCAAATCGTAGTCAGACAGCTCAAAAAATTCTTAAACCTTAAAAAGAAATATAAACAACTAAGCTAGTCACACACACCTTTAATCCCAACACACACAAAAAAAGCCAAAAAATAATGACCTCTACCCTTGATCCCACAACTCCAAAAACAAAACTTCTTCTGTTTCTATAAATTCAAGGCCACATGCCTTTAATCCTAACCTAAATAAATATATAAAAACTTTAAAAAAAAAAAAACTGGGAGAAGCAACTGACAAAAACAACCAAAAACAAAACTAAAAAAATTACAAAACAACTAAATAAAATTTAACTATAATACTTTCTCTCTCTAATATTTCAGCCTTCCCCCAATAATTAACTCTAAATCTTATTTATAATACTACAGCTATCAAAGAGGCTGGTAGTTGCTGTTCAGTACAAGAAACTGAAAACCTCAAAACAAAAGGAAACAGTGACTGGGTCCAGGCCTAGCTGAGGGCCTGGATGGTTTGTGGGAGCTGTGAGTGCGTTACAAGGCTGAAGATGTTTATGGAGGACAGCAACTGCAGTAAAGGCACTCGCATGTTTGTTTCCGCTGGTTGTCATCTCATCTTCCTCCTGTTCCTTTCTCTTTTTCCAACAGGATTTGATACAGTTCAGACTAGCTTCTTCTGTAGTACAACTTACTATGTAGCCAGTGATGCCTTTGAACTTGAACTCTGAACTTGATCCTCCTATTGCTATCTGTGTGCTGGGATACAGCTGTGAACTACAATGATGCAACACTTCTGTGTGTGTATAATGCTAGGGATCTTAGGCATGCTGAGCAAGTGCTCTTTCACTGAGCTACAGCCCCAGCCCCTCTCTTCTACTTTTATTCTGTCTAGTCTATTGGAGCATTGAATACCAGTCTTTTTGGAGGCAGACAAACCAGGAAGTCTGCTGTGTGTACTTTTTTTTAAGATTTATTTATTTTATGTATATGAGTACTGTATTTGCATGTATACTTTTATACCAGAAGAGGGCATCAGATCCCACTATAGATGGTTATGAGCCACCACATAGTTGCTGGGAATTGAACTCAAGACCTCTGGAAGAACAACCAGTGTGCTCTTAATCTCTTAGCCATTTCTTCAGCCCCAGTTTTACTGATTTTTTTAGGCATCTCTTAATCTAGTCCAAATGAAAATTAAGAGTAACTATCACAGTGATAAATGGCTCTAATCTCAGCACTTGGAAGATTGAGGCAGGAGGATTGTGAGTTTAAAGTAGCCTAGGCCAAATTAGACTGACTCAACTAATTAAAAAAAAAAAAAATGTGTGTGTTCTTGTGCTTACATCAGGTGTCCTCTGATGCCCTCTTTTGGCCACTCCAGGCACTGACCACATGTGATGCACAGATAGAACATAAACATGAATGAGCTGTATTCATCCCAGACATGCAGTGTTCAACATATGCAAATCAGTACATGTACAAATACATGTTAGGACAGAATGATCAGGTGATTGTTTCAATAGATGCAGAAAAGACATTTGACAGAGTTCAACATTCCTTCACCATTGAAGTCTTGAAGTAAGGCTGGTGAGATGGATGACTCAGTGATGAAAGCACTTGCTGCCGAGCCCAACAGCCTAGACTCAGTATCCAGAATGTACCTGGAAGAAGAGAAATGATTCCCATAAGTTATCCTCTGACCTCCATGGACATGACACACACACACAGAGTCACAGGAGCTGGAGAGATGGCTCAGCAGTAAAGAGCACAAGCTGCTCTTGCAGAGAACTTGACTTTGCTCTTTAGCACCCACATCCAATTAAAAATGAAAAATCAAAAAAAAAATTGGCTGGTAGCTAACTTTGGCTGGTTCTTTTATACAAAATACAACAGAACAACATGGAGCACAAGGTTGAAACTTCTGGTGCGTATAAGAAGCTCATAGGCAAGGATGTTAATTTTGAATTCCCAGAGTTTTAGTTGTAAAGAAAATAAATGACTGAATAAAATGTCATTTATAGTAACAATTTTTTTTTGGCTGGGCAGTGGTAGCACATGCCTTTAATCCCAGCACTTGGGAGGCAAAGGCAGGTGGATCTCTGAGTTGGAGGCCAGCCTGGTCTACAAATCAAGTTTCAGGACAGCCTGGGCTACACAAAGAAACCCTGTCTCAAAAAGAAAAAAATAAGACTTAAAGAAATTAGAAACATATGGAACATATTTAGCATTAGAAGTCTATATATGACAAACTATTAGCCAACATACAAAGTGTAAACAAACTAAAAGCATTTTTTTCTGAAATCTGGACAAAAATAAGGATGCTCGCTTTTTTCTCTTATTCAGATTGTGCTGAAGTTTTACAGCTATAAGACAAAAAATTCAAATAAGGAAGAAATTGGGGGTAAAAAGATAGCTCAGCAGGTAAGGGTGAATGCCTCTAAGTTTAGCAGCCTGAGTTGTCACTGAGACCTCATCATATACCATGGTGCATACACAGACAGACTTGACCTCATCATAGACCATGGTGCATATGCAGACTTGACCTCATCATACACCATGGTGCATACACAGACAGACATGACCTCATCATACACCATGGTGCATATACAGACAGACTTGACCTCATCATACACCATGGTGCATATGCAGACTTGACCTCATCATACACCATGGTGCATATACAGACAGACTTGACCTCATCATACACCTTGGTGCATACTCATAGTTGACCTCATCATACACCATGGTGCATACACAGACAGACATGACCTCATCATACACCATGGTGCATACGCAGACTTGACCTCATCATACACCATGGTGCATATGCAGACTTGACCTCATCATACACCATGGTGCATATACAGACAGACTTGACCTCATCATACACCTTGGTGCATATGCAGACTTGACCTCATCATACACCATGGTGCATATACAGACAGACTTGACCTCATCATACACCTTGGTGCATACACAGACTTGACCTCATCATACACCATGGTGCATACACAGACTTG